>CAJUYG010000119.1:69984-99721 GCA_910591675.1 Galerucella calmariensis
GAAATAATAAAATAAATGAATGCCGTGACGAGAGCACCTACTCGTAAGAAAAAAAAAGAATTTGATGTTGTCTCTTAGACCGCTAAGAAACAAGTCATCCCGATTTAACCATTGAGTGTCCCTTTTGCATTCAAAAACTTTCACATCTGTTTCATTTCGAAATGGACAATGCACTCAAACAAGCCATTAAAGTCTAAAGTGAAAGTTGGTGATACATATCTTAAACTATACAATATTTTCTAAGAAAGACAGACAATGGTTGAATATAGGAATATCTAGGAAACCTAAACGGTCTTGTGTAATATTGGTTGCATAGCGTATTAATCAAAAAGTGCTGTTTTCAAATCAAAAAAATTAATTGAAAATTGTTAAAAACCACATAAAATAAATTAAATTTTCTTTTTGTCAAAATTAGATAAAATCTTGTATGAAACGTATGAAATGCTTTATTGATAGGTAAATTAAATTTTCTTTTTGTCCAAATTAGATAAAATCTTGTATGAAACACGTTATGAAATGCTTTTTTGTGTAACTCGTGGCATTTTACGGGACCTTGCTCGCCCCGCAAAAATTTCACTCGTTACACAAAATGATGCATTTCATAACTGGTTACAATAATAGCTATTATATTATTAGTGATAATTAAATTAAATAGGTTATCTTTTCTTCTCCCAGAAATAAGAAATTTGGAAGCGCACGCTTGCATCAGTTGTGGGCTTTGTTTCTATTGACCGAGTGACATCAATTCGCCACTATAACTAGTTTTGTAACGGTAAGTATCAGCTGTGAGCGTCCATCCCATAAGGTCCCCTATAAACGAACCATGCCCTCCTCAAAGTACCTTTCATCAAATCCGCTCCAACAAAATCCTAAAACCACCCACATTTGATGACCAAAGTGGCTGCGACCGGTGCCAATGGATACATGGCACAAATGGCGGCAAATGGTGGCGTTGACATTGGTAAAAGGAGTAGCAATACGATGTAGCTCTTATATAAGAACCTTAAGTTAACAAGAAAAAGAGAGAGATTGAGTAGGTAGGAGAGTAAATTTCTCATAATAGGTCCTCCCAAGTACCTAGAACATCCATGGATAATAGTAAGAAATACGTAATGCAAAGACACTGCCTACAAATAATTTCTGTTTCAGAGACCTAACAACTGTCAAACTAAGACTAATCTCTAAGCCCCCAAACCGGAGTAATGACGAAGGAACTAGTGAGGGGATATTAAGGCAATGGATCGCACCTGATCATTGGTAGAATGTGACTGCACATCACACAACCTGGAGAAGTACAAACATTAACCAAAGAAGTGAATATTTACTACAATTTATTATGAAAGATAATTTAGACATATCAAATGTAGGAAATAAACCTACCTTTATAACAAAAAAAAAGGAGGATAGGATATAGCTTCTAGCTCTAACTACTACCTTTATTGGTAGTTTTGTTGAAAAAATGGTGTGACTGATGAAAGAAGCTGTTCAAACCACAGGCTAAGAGTTATACATGAACAGGCCTCAGCAATGAAATTGAAACCCAAGGAAAGGTAACTGGGAGGTTATCAATCGGACCTAGGCTTCGAAATCCAAAGGAAGAGAGGGACGTTAAGAAATATCGTGGATCTATATATATTTGCGGAACAATTCCAATAAGCTATTTTATCTACATTCAATCGTAACTGTTCCGATGCTAACGAGAACCAACAGGAATGTGCCCTGGTGACATAATGACCTTGCAGAGTCAATGGCAAAGTTAAAAAAGCTCTTGAGAAGCGCAATTAAGGCGAAGAGTGGACCGAATATGGGAAAACTCTGACCTCATATAACAAGGCTCTGAGAATCGCTAGGAGAGACTTAAGCAAGAAACACCGTGAAGAAGTAGAACAGACTTCTGAATGTGCTAGGCTCCATAGAATACTCTCCAAATATTCTCAAACGACAATTAAATCTTTGGAGACAAAAGATGGGATACATGCACTTCTCGAAGTACATTTTCCAGAATGCAGAATAGATGATGTGCCACAAGACACAATACATGGTCTCGAGGACTACAAATCGAAATTACGAGGAAAGTTACAAAATATGTAGAGCAGTGGTGAATTAAATTGAAATAAAATGGGCAATGGACTCATTTGAACCATGTAAATCACCGGGACCAGACGGAATTTATCCTATCATGCTGCAAAAGGCAAACAGCTTTATACAGAGTGTGTACGATCCTTATAGCTAGCATGGGGCTACGGTACATATTAGGAATTTAGTGGTGGTCTTTATTCCTAATCCTGGGAAAACAGGTGACAATAAAGTCACTAAGACTCTTAAGTCTGAAGTCATTTATAATGGAGACATTGGAAAAACTGGTAGATATGCACATTGGAAAAATGCTTATCGACCTGTACCAATATGTATACAGGGGGTATCGCAGGAACAGCACTCCGTCAGTACATGGGATAGAGTACATAGTACATAGTACATGGGATAGAGTATGCGGCAAGAAGGAAAAAAACTGTATCAATAATAAATGGTGATAATAACGATTCTGAAGAGATAATTATCGTCCAGTCACATTCGGGGCCAAACTGAGAATGAGAAATGAAACCCAAGAATATATGCTTCAACGCAATACTACTTACCCGGCTGTGGCGGAAGCTGGGACGGACATGTGAAAAAATGTAAGAAAAACAATAATTATAATTTCAATATGAAAAATTTCGACTTCCAAACAAGCAAATAATAATTAATTATTTAGGTATAAACATTTTTTAATTAGAAATTTTTTTCAACTTTAAACTGTTATTACGTCAGAATTCGATAGACAACTTATATCAGCATTTATACATTAATGTTATTTTTTTATTTTTGAACAAAAGTAATTTTAAGTAAAAACATATTATCAATTTCAATTAATAAAATCATATGCTATCCACCATTAATCACAGGATATTCTCAAGGCTGATAAATTCATCAACTGTTTTTAAACTTAATTAATTTTCAGCTTGATAGAAAATCAATATCTTACATTGGAAGAATAACAAAAATTATGTAACAGTTCAGGAAGATTTTATTATCGTTTGTTTTTTCCTAATGACTTTATTGGTAGAAACAATGTTATCCAAACCACTTAAAAAAGTAGATAGAGGCATTCCTTTCTCGTTAATAAAAGTTGATATTTTTTATACTTTATGGTACAAAGCCATGTATAATAATCACTTTTCAGTCATATGAATTGAAAATTAGGTTGTACTGAAATTGTCAGCACAAAACTACTTATATCAAGAAAATCAAATCGATTAGAAAATCTTTTTTCCATATTTTCGTATGTTTTCTAGATATTTTCAAAAAAGTTATTGTTTCACTCCTCAATAGAATTCAATATTTTCCAACTATGTATAGGTACTGCAGGTTTATATCAAAACGAGCTTAGCTTGATGATTTGTCAAAACTTCAGTCTTATTAAAAAAATTATCGTTTGTTATATTTGTGGTTGGATTTTTTATGTACTAAGGCGTCTATTCTGCAATATTTCGTGCAGCAAAGGTTTCGTTTACAAACGATTGGAAGAGAACGAAAAATTTCGAAACGTTATTTTGTATCTTTTTCGTTGACCACTTTCTGATGATAACGAAATTTGGACGTTTCCAAATAGGTAGTAGAGCAAAATATAACAGCGTTGTCATATTTTCTCATTTTCGGTCTCATTTTTTTTGGAATTACATTATAATTAAGTGATGGAGATCATAGCTAATATCCATTCCATATAAATACAAACCCGTTGATGTTTTCAAAATCTACACTACTATGTTATTTAATATACTGCACAAACCTATAAATATAAATAATCAAAGAGTGTGATAGTTTTTTTTACGTTTTTCATGTCAATATTCTTACCAACTTTGAAATAGTTTGCAATGTGACAACGTTGTTCAACTTTCAATAGACCATTCCAGAATGACGTCACTGACAGGTCGGCCATATTTGTTGAGGAAAGGCAAAGTTTGTTTACGGCTCAGTTGCATTGTAATTAAAGCGTTGTCAACATCAATTTTCAAGTTTTTGACCAGTAGTTTTTGAGAATAAATTATACGTTCGAGATTTACAGTATTTCATCTGTAATATTATTGAAAATGCCATCGTTTTGTTCGGTTCTGAAATGCTCTATGCGAGCTGAAAGAGACAAGGTATCATTTTTTGTGAATAACGAACCTGCAATGAAAATTTATAATATTAATTTTATCATTCTGATAGGGATTGAAAAGTTTTAAAATTTTTCATCTGAGAAATGTTTTTACCTTGCTTAAAACAACGAAAGCGTCGTTGACTTTCTTAGCCATAAATTTCAGAATTGCCCCTGAGTTGTAATTTTCAGGGCTTTCAAGCTTTTTACAGCTTTCAACTGCTTAGTTGTGTAGTAGCTATGAGTTTCCACTAAATAACCTACTAAACCCAGCATGGTCACAGTGGGTAAATCAGTTTGGGACGTCAAACATTCACTAATTGTAAGGGTATACGGGTCAATGTTATTTATCACTGCAATTTTCTTTAAATAACGCGAAAGAACATCTCCCGATAGTGTTGCGAAATATGCACTTCGTGACAGCGACATTATTGCAATAATCTAACAAGCAGTCTCTTTCTGTTATTATTAAATACTACAAACTATGAATGTAAAAACTTTTTTCAAAAACTATAACACAGGAGATCAAAAGGAGATCAAAATTAATGTTAACAAAACAAAAATAACAATGCAACTAAACCATAAAAGAACTTTGTCTGCCCCTCAGCAAAGATGGCCGACCTGTCAAAGTCACGTGTTCTGGAATGGTCTATTGCAATTTGAGGTTATAGCTCTTTGTTATGGTTAGATTATGGAGGGTAGAGGTAAGGAGAACCGTCTCTGTGTATGAAAAAGTGTCCGTAACAGCGCGTCCGATAAGGGTGGCGCTGCGGCACCTTAGGATACTTTTTAAAGAAAGCACCAAAAGTGATTAGAAGAAGATAGAGAAATAAACAAGGTAAATAGTTGAAGTTTTGTATACGGGTATTTTACTAACTACTCTAGTCATGAAAATTTTTAAATACACACTTCACTCCGTCTACAATAGCTATGTTCATATTAGATTTTTTTGTACGCCAGCGCTACTCTGGCAGATAATTGAAGCTTTATTGTCAGTAAAGAGCTGGACACTTTTTCAACTCTTTCCCCATACAAGATGGTTCTCCTTCTCTCTACCCTCCATAGGTTAGATAAAGGATTGACGTTTATATGTCAATGAGCTGAGGCTATGAATTTCTTATTTAAAAATATGGAAGAAAAAAAGGAACGATCAAACAAAACAACTAGAAGTCAATACGAAATATACTTAAGCGTTATAGAAAATAACATGTTATTTAGGCCCGGTCTTTCCAAGTACGAATAAAATGACCAATAACTAACTGGAAAATAAATTTATTAGGAAGTCTTATTCAACAAATAAAGTGTAAATGTCTTTCAAACTGACTTCAACCATTGATTAATTATTCGAAGAATTAACATAGCAAAAATAATTATTTCAACGTTGGCTGCAATGAAATTACAATAACTAACTTCATAATATGTGTAGAGAAAGATAGTTTTATGCACAATGTGTATATAATAGAAAATGATAAACAATTGTTATGTTTCGCGGACGCGCTGTAAGCTGCAAAATAGATTTTAGGTTAGCTGTCCCCTGCTTGAGAGCACTGAAATCAGGATTTCTTGTAAATATTTGAATAATTGCTGAAATTGTGTATTACTCACGAAAGTAATTTTACAGAATGAACCAAAATAGTAACAACAATAGTAAACGGAAGCCTGCAGTAAACTTCACTGAATTGGAAGTGAGGATGTTGATTGGAGTTGCTTTAAAGTAGGTACCTACATATATAATGTGGAAAACAAGAATTCTTTATCATCCCATCTTTCAAAAGTGGTCAATACGTTCTCCAACGGTATATGGGTGACGTTCTGGGTTTACAAAATCTACAATTTCTTGTATCTATTGTTCTTCGAGTTCCTCGAAATCATTAAAAATATCCATTTCAAAATAAATGTGACAATTTTTATTCAAACTAGGTTGGAATCACCAACACTTTAAAAAGAGAAAAACTCAATTCGTTGTTTAGCGGCATCAGTCGGTTGTTATTCACAACCCGAACAATTCTAACGAGGTTCAAAAAACCACATTTGAGATATGGATGAACTCTTAGAGCCTAACAATTCTATTTCGAACTTATACCTCCTAATAACTTAACTGCAGAATAATGCTATATATTCTGCGAATATAAATTATCCAATAATGGAAAGACGCATCTAAAAAAATTGACTCATTTTTATACCCAGAGTCACCCCAACGTGACGTTTCTGGATGTCGTCCATGAACGGCGATTTCTAACAAGAGATTCGTTGGCATTTTGGATACAGAATAACATTTATCGTTCGTAAACGATATTCGTTCATCAACGGCATCGTACATACCTACAGAATAGACCCCTAGGTATTATAACCGGAGAAAGTTGGTAAAAATTAAATTTTTACATGCTGGAATATTATGTCCCCAATCGAAAACATATCCCTCCCTTATCATTTTCCTGAATTTTCGAATAAATTCTGCTTGAGCTTGTGTCCCAGCTTGCTAGCACAGCGTAGGGCACTGGAAATTGGAGTCTTTTAAGCTTATATCTCTTTCAGTTTCACTCGGATAAAACTACAAACTACTCAATATTATATATTTTTCATATGTTGAGAAATTTCAATGAGAGGTTGAACAAAACAAGAGAAAGGAAGAAAAACAAATTTCTTGGTTTTATTGATATTTATTCAATAATATCAAATTGCATTTCTCGTTGTGTAGGACCCAATAAAAATTGAATTTTGGAGAAAAGAAATATAAATAGATTGGTTAGGACTACTAGCAAGATGTATTTTCTAAATTTCTTAATTTTTCCAACTTAATGAAAATACGTACAGTACTGTTATTATAGAATAGGTTTATTGATCTACTTAGACTATACTTGATATATGGACCTTTTATTTCGACTGCAGTGAGTACTGAGTACCTGAATCATAAGGCAACCTATATAATATACCTATTTGTTATTAAAAACAAATTAATGGTTTTAACTTACAAAAATAAACGTAAATTAGAAGCACTAAGAGTTCACACAACAAACTTTTGGTTACAGAAATAGTCATGCTATAGCAATTGTTATTACACAAAATAAAACTGCATATAGCGGAGAACCAAACTAATGAAAGTAATGTACGTCAATCGTGGCATGAAATCCGTGAATTATCGTTTGGAGAAGCATTTACTAAGACCATTTAGATAGAGATAATCATGCTATTAGGTCGAAAATTACCAGTTATACAGTTTACCTTTTCTTGTTTCGAAAAAAGTAGGTGTATTTTTATTCTTGAATATAATGAATGTGAAATGGTAGTAGGACAGAAAATGAACTCCAGCTGGCAAAACTAATAGATACACGAGCGAGCGTCGCGAAGCAGGAGCACCTGATAGTTAAGGGCTGCTAAAGCATTTCCTGCATGTGTGACACACAGCTGTTTTTCGCCCACCAATTGAATCAAAACAATAAGAAAATATAACAAAAAACATACACTTACGTTCAATTAAAAAATTCACATGCTAAGTGCGAGTTGGACTCGCGCACGAAGGTTTCCGAGCCATTATCTATAATAAAAACATACATACATACTGAAACAGTAATTGTTGTTTCTTTACATTAAAGGGTGTGTGGTAGTCGATTTTTAAACCGCAGATATTTTAAAGAATTATAATTTGAAAATATGCAACACACAATAGGTATATAAGATGTTGTGCTTCAGAATATGAAACCCCATTACCTATTTAGATATAATAATCACTGCAACAACTGGGGTAGGTATATGGAACCTACAAGACTAATAATAAGAGAAAACAAACAGCACGGTAGAGTAATAGTATAAAAGAATAAGTTGAAACGCCAGAGCATACAAAAGTCATTGAAAGGTGGAAAGAATATGTTGAAAAGCTACTAGACCAATCCGCACAAACAACTGAATACAACACTGTTGACCGAAAATCAGGATGAAGATAAAGAAATCGAAGTTACAAAATAAATCCACTTAAAACTTTAAAGAATCGAAAAACACCTAGGAATGATAAAATTGCAGCCGAAATAAAGCATGGAAAAGCGAAAAAATTCCAGAAGAATCAATTACACCTATATAAAAAAAGGGAAACAAAAAACAATACCACAATTATAGAGGAATAACCCTTATTAATCAATATCAGTCAATTGACGAAGTGAGAGGGAAGATCACACGCACGCGCTTGCCAATAAGAAGTCAGCTGGTCCATAAAAATCACCAATTATGTAATTCGGAGGGTGTGGTCATTATGGTTTTCGTACAACGCTGCCAGAGCTTCAAAAAGCCCATAGCAAATTTGGAAAAGTGTTCATCTTTTAATAATCATAAATTGAATAAATAATGTTAATAGAAACAAGGAAACAAGCACATTATAAAATTAATGTTTAATCATATTTTTAATATTGTTAATAATAAAATGACCCATTTATAATTATTATCACTACATAGTTATCACTTCAGTTTTTGGAACTTTAGTTCTTTACGCCAGGTTATGTTTGAGCGACCAGGGGTCGCGACGCAAAAGATCGTTATGTTACATTGCTTCGTTATGTGCCTCGCTTTTGTGTGCTTGTGCCTCCTTAGTCTCTCTTGAATTTGTTCGGATAAATTTTTACTATTATTTCCATAATTTTTTTTGCGCGATTAAGGGGTCTAGCACATTTACTTTTCGAAATACAGGGTGTTGAAATTTTGAAAACTTGAATGTTTTAATTCGATAACTTTAAAATGGATGGATAAATTGATTTGACATTTGGCAGGTAGTTTTTAAATGTAAAGGGCATATTTTGAAAGAAATTGTAGTTTGTGCAACTAGTGTGGATATGATGGCCATATCGCACGAGGACGAAGATGGAGCACGATGCCTTAGGCGGAGTGCTCAATCGTTCAAGTGCGATATGGACAATCCACACGAGTCGAGCAGCATATTTTTACTACGACCCACTTAGGAAAAAATCTAGAAAATAAAAATTTCCATAAACTTTAATATAACTTCAAATTAAAAATTTAACAATTCAATTTTATGTTTCCACTAATTTTGTGGTAAACGAATGTCCAATTTGTATAATAATACGGTTTCCTTTTTTAAATATACAATGCTGTTATAAGTAGATGTTGCCAGTCGGACTCCCTCATGGAGGGTACCGTACCATTATCTATAATAATGAATATTCTGCTAAATATTTCAAACGTCTACCTGTTGTCGTTATTAATATCAAGCAGAATGATTATTTAAAAATAAAATTAACAATAAAAAAAATTCCTCGCGGGGAATCGAACCCGGGTCTACCGCGTGAGAGTCTGGTGTGCTTACTACTCAACCACCAAAGAATATGCAAATTGTTTATCTATAACGTCAGATGTATTACATAACTTTTACTTAAAAGGAACTAAAGTTCCTACCGTGTGTCCCGCGACACGTTCTACCTTTTTTCATAGTTAAACGTGGCAATGTCGAATGTTTTCGACTGCATTCCTTTCACGGTTTCAGATAAACTTGCCAAAGTATAGACATTAAATATCCAGCTTTCATAGATCTTGGGAATGCATTTGATACATTACCTAGAAATAAGGTATGGGAAGGGTATAATTAAAAAGGAATATACGGTAAAATAATAAAATGTATTCAAGGCATAAGACCAATAAGAATTTCTCAATACTGTAACGTTTTTCTTATTTATTTGAAAAGTTTTAGCAGGTAGGATAAAAGATCCATACACACATTACCCCTCACTTCAGTTAATATTCATACCTTCCAGAAACTTCGCCTTCTTGAATTAATAGGAGCCGATTCTCAAAAACGAAACACTAACGACCTTCTAGAAGCATCTAGAATGCGCACTCGCTAAAATTTATGTTTTAGTTACAGGGCCGGCTTCTGAATTGGTGACTTCGTAACAATATATTTAGAACTAGCGTAGGAATAAGACAAGGTGGAGATCCGAGCCCAACTTCAATTTACCAATAAAAGCATAATACTGAGAAAATGTTCATTGGATACAGACATTTAGGGAGTAGAAATAGAGAAGAAAGTTTTTGTAGATGATGTAGTACTAATAGAAGGAAGCGAGAAAGAATTACAAGAAAAGATAAACATCTGGAAAGAAGCTCGAGAAGAAGAGGGCAAGAGAATAAACACAAATACACTAAGGATACTAATAATAATAGAATATAGAATATTAAAAGTCATATGTAACATGCTGTTCAGATGTTACCTTTTTGTCCCAAAACTATTACATTTAGTGGATCTTTGTGGCTCATTAGTCACTTCTTTCCAAATTTCCAGGAATCTTCTAATTCCGTTTTCTTGTCGCATTAGCCACTACAAAATAAAACATCAATTTTCATCAAATTCCACTTCCATTTTTGTCTGTCAATGTTCGAAATTATAATTTTCGAGTGGAACTTTTTATTTCCTCTCACTGCCACCTTAAAGGCAGCATTCCATGTAGGTATGTTTTCTTTTTCATTTTTGGTGAACAATTTTTTATTCTCTAGTTGGTAAGTTAATTATTGTATTTTCCCTAGGTTATTTTCTAGTGTAGTGCTTACTGCTTATTTATATTTATTACTTACCTATTTGCTAAAATGCATTTTTTGTATATTTCAGGAACAAAACGAATAGAATAAAACAGATCACTGTTAAGCTGTAAGTTTTAGCACGTGGAGTTCGGTTTTTGCATGAGCCATCCATAGCATAAGCTCCTTTTCTACCTGATATGTTCTATTTATTCGTTCCTTCCTAATGTTCATTTTTAGTTCCTTATCCCTGTTTACTCATTTTCCCCCGCAAATTAGCAAATAGACAATAAATATAAATAAGCAGTACCTAAGCTCTACACTAGAAAATAACCTAGAGAAAATACAATAAATAACTTACCAACCAGACAATAAAAAATTCTTCGCCAAAAACGAAAAAAAAAATATAAAAGAAATGGTGTCTTCAAGGTGGCAGTGAAAGAAAGCACTCGAAAATTGAAACTTCGAACATCGGTAGACAAAAATGGAAGGGAAATTTGATAAAAACGTATGTTTTATTTTGGAGTGGCTAGTACGACAAGATAACGGCATGTTTAGAAATTTAGAACTAATTTGGAAGGAAGTGACCAATGAGCCACAAAATTTCAGTAAATAAAATAGTTTTAAGACGAAAAGGTAACAGCTGAACAGCATGTTACACATACAACAACGACAACTCACTTGGTGAGGTCACATCCTCAGAATGAATATATAATAGGATCCGAATATATGATTCAAGAACACAAACAAAGAAAACAAGAGGAAGGCGAAGACAGGTAGGTAGAAGGGTTTAAGTTCATACATCGTCAGATATCATTTATGTCCATATTTATAAACACGATTAAAGACTGGGCTTTTTGACACACAGTTGAGGTGCGCATGCGTTCAAGTAGCCTTTAACATTCTATTTGTTTATGTTGAGTTGAAGTAATAAGTGAGAATAGAAGTTATTAAAACTAAGTACTTAAATTTATTAATCACGGTAAAATGAAATATAATTGCAAAGAATGTGATCGTGGCTTTAGTACAATATCAAGTTTACGAAGACATGTTAGGAAATGTCATGTTAAGAATCTGATGGATTTAGCCCCTCTCCATTATAGAAAAAACATTCAGTCTTCATCTTTCCGTTGTGATATTTGTATAAAAACATTTAACCAAAAACAAGGCTTGTACCGTCATTTAAAAACGCATAATATTCAAAATAAAAACAGAACAGAAACAAAAACAAGTCAAGGGAATCCAGATGGAAATAACCTGAAAACAGGAAGAAATTCAAAGAAATGTCCACTTTGTGAGTATCATGGTCCGCATAGGAAAGACCTGCTCCGCCATTTCAAATATGTACATCAAATTCCATTAATCACAAAAAATCTCAGTTTCATTTCAATTGAAGATTTCAACCAATGGAAAGGTAAAGTAGTTTGATCACTATTACTATTACATATTAACAATTGTTTTAAAAAATTATTTTTTACAGAGAAAATGGAAAATGAAACAAATTCAAAATTTATTAATAAAACAACCGAATCATTTAAATCCCATGTTACAACAAGTTGTGTGTCATCGTTCCGGCAAATATGTACCAGAGGAAACAGGCAAAAGGCATATTAAGACCCAAGGAACCAATAAAATTGATGCTTTTTGTCCTGCAAATATACAAATACAAATGAGCAATGAAAATGAAATTTCAGTGCAGTATTTGGAAAGTCATGTTGGGCATGCAACTGACATAGGCCACTTACAGCAAACTGCATCAGAAAGGCAAAATTTAGCCATGAAAATTGCTGCTAAAATTCCTTTTGACGATATTTTAGATGAAGTTAGGGAATCTATAACTAATTCGGCACTGAACAGAATTCATCTTGTATCTAAAAAAGATCTTTTTAATATCGAGAGCAGTTTCAACTTATGCAGCTCCTCTGTACGTCACTCTAATGACGCCATCAGTGTAGAGTCGTGGATTATAGAAATGCAGAGAATTGGAGACCGTATTCTTTTGTATAAACCTCAGGGAGTAGTTTTATGTGAGCATCCTCAATTGAAATCCGATGACTTCATATTAATTATATTAACACCTGCGCAATGTGAAATTTTAAAAAGATTTGGCTCTGACTGCGTATGCATAGATGGCACACATGGTCCTAATAATTACAATTTTGAACTACACACTTTGCTTGTTATTGATGATATAAGGGAATGATTTCCATGTGCATTTCTGTTATCTAACAGATCGGACACATATGTTTTCACTTTATTTTTCAATGAAATAAAAATAAAGCTGGATTAATATCACCACAGATTTTCATGTCAGACCTAGCTGAAAGTTATTTCAATGCATGGCTACAAGTTATGGAAAATCCTGGAAAAAGGTGGTATAATAAAGATATATTAATATATTCATTAGTATAATTTTATTGGCGTTTCAGTCCAAATTTCATCAGGCAATTAAGAAAACTCATTTCTGCTACTTGGCCGAGCTTTCTGAAATGTTGCCAAACAGCAAAAGAGTTTTCTTACCTATTGCCTGAAGAAATTTCGACTGAAACCCCTATAAAATTATACCAACAAATTCATTTCCAGTCAATAAGATTACCAAATTAATATATTCAGCTGATGTATAATGCGTATTTCAAAAATATAAATTTAATTCTAAATAGTGCTCGTCTATTTTCAATATTAAAATTAAATTAAATAACACAATAATTTATTTTTAGACTCTTCTGTACTTGGCACATTGATCGAGCTTGGCGGACAAATTTGCCAAAAGTTAAGGGGAAGGAAAAGCAGGTGGTTTTTGAAATATTTTTTTCTTTCAATATGCTTAATTAACCTTTTTCTAGGTTATGATCTACAAACAATTAAGAACACTGTTACAGGAGAGAGACGCAATAGCCTTTGAAAGAATTCTCCACCAATTCTGTAACAATCTGTCAGATCCAGATACCAAAGATTTTATAATTTTTTGCGCGATCGATCTTTTTTGTTTATTTACAGCATCGGTTGTCAGGACGTCCTAGCCCTACATACATTTAAGTGGTTCTAAATATATTACTTCATTCATTACACAAAAGGAACAAAGTTTATTTATATTTTTTCAATGAACAGAACAATATAAAAAGTAATAAATAGACTAAAAACAATTTCACCAAAATGCAAATTATATTTTAAACTGGTCGAGAAATATAAATGTCACTTTTGACATTTCGTTCATTTCCAAGAAATTTAAATTTTTTTGACACTCCTTTTATGTAAATTGTCTCAAAAACAGATGCTCGAGGCCGCGCTCAGACTTGGGTCTTCTACATGAATACGGGCATAATAAAATGTGTCATTCACTACAATAGTCTAAACATCTCTTTGGGTTTATGAAGAGTTCCAGAAATAACTAATTTGCTTTTTTGATATTCTCTAATGTTCAAATGAATCAAATTTTTCCACCAAATTTTATAATTCACAAGTTATGATATGAAATATTGTTATTTATCAAGTCACACACAATATAAATGTCTGAAACTTACTACGATGTGAGCCTCATAATAGTCTCAGAACTATCTCTTTTCAACTAAGTACTAATGAAAATACAACGGATATTTGACATAAGCCAGTAATTACAAAAAAATACCTGTTATTTACTATTGTGGATATTACCAGCTGATACAAGGTATTTAAGTATTCAAAACCACTTACGTAAACAAACTGTACAAACAATACATAATGACACATTGAAAAAACACGGAACCGATTTTTTGCGATCATTATGTTATATTTAAAAATTTCAGACTACAACGATGATGTATCCGCATCAAACTAGGTACCAGTCACAACTAAATATTCATTAAAAAATATAAAAAAAAACCTTGATTATAATATGTAACCGGAAACTGGTTGGGATTTATAGAGAAGCTGCAATTTGTTACATTCTGTGGAAATAGTTAATTTATTCGATGTTCAATAATAATTATTGTTGTTTGAAAACCCAGTAACTATGTACCTATAGTAATATTTATATCAATTTTTTTAACTGTCCAGCTTAATACACTTGTTCCAATAGGCCAAGCAATAGAGAATGCAAGGAAACTTGGTACAATTTTGATACGTTACACAAATGTTTTTCAAAACTTTGTTATAAACATTAAAAAAAATTTGGCGCGATTATTTTTTCACTGGTAGAATCTGACATTTTGGTGGTTTTAACCAATCGCAATACATTATTCTGGCCAATCATCCGGTATTATACTGATTACTTTTTTCGCATCATTTTCAACCAATCAGAACGATCAATTTAGTTTAGTTACCTCGTATAATTTCGATAATACCTGATTATACATAGGGTAGCTCTACCAATCAAAAATTCCACAAGTGATTATACATAGAGTAGCTCCACCAATCAAAAATTTTCCATAGTAACCACATCGACATCAATATTCTGACGTTTATCAAAAATGAGTCGATTTGGATTGTGAATTCCATTGTACCAATTTGTATCTAAATTAATAAATTGTTTATATTTCCTCAACAAATAATCGTATCAAATACAATATGTAGGTACTTCAAAATAAATACGGTTATACACCTCAAATTTCCTCCATAATTACAAATCGTGTCAGTTTGACAGAATAATCCTCCCGCTTCGCGGTTGGATTATTTAAACTGTCAAACTGACACTCTTTTTTGATAAAATCACTCGTCCTAGTTTGTTTTCATATTTTTGCTAAGTAAACCAGTTTTCGTGGAAAATAAAAAATTATCGATAAAATTTGAAGCACTCGTGGTATTTTGGGAACCACAAACTTCCTTCAAAAAAGCTAATGCTCGTATTATTGCTGCTGCCGAAAATAATTTATTTCCCATTCCTCAAACTTCTGAAAACCCAGAAATGAAAACTGATGTTGATGATGTAACAAATATCAGCTATTTTTAAGAAGAAGAATTTGAACAGGAAGCTGCCAATTCATTTCAAGTTAATTATGATAGTGACAAGGATCCAGAGTATGTCCCTGATGATGAAGATATTAATAAAGAGTTATTGAACGTGGTCAGTCTTCAACCTAATATTGTTTTGAAGAGCCCCAAAACTAGAAAAAGAAAACAAAACATGAAGTATGGGAAAAAAATCTAATGAAAAAAACACAAATGATGGAGAAAAACACACAAAGTGGAAAACCAAAACTATTGAAGCGAGAATCTTAAGAACTGCTTGCTTTGATACTTGCCGATTGAAATATAAAACCAAATTTTCAGAAGAACATAGAGAAAATATCAGAGGGCAATACTGGAAATTGGGAATTATATTGACAAACAAAGAGACCTCATGTTGCGATTTGTAAAATCGTGAAAGAAAAACTAACTCAAATGATAGTCAAGGTACTTATAACAAGACTAGTAAACGAACTTACAAGTTTACAGCTTACCTGAAAGTGATTTTGAAAATGCTATAGTATGTCAAACTTTATTTTCAAATACATTGTCAATCAGTCACCAAGTAGTCAATACCGTATTGAAGAAGAGGGTGGAAAGGGAACGTGCTGCTGTTGGCGTCATTGAGCCTGACAAGAGAGGCAGAACAATAAATAATTCAAAGCTTTCGGATGAAGTGGAGGAATCTGTGAGGAATTACATTAATAGCATCCCACGTATCGAGAGTCACTATTGCCGAAAAAATACCACCAGAATAGTTATTTTCCTAACAAGTGTGGAAAGTGATACTTTCCCGCACGCGGCTGCAGAGTTCGGGCGAGCGGTCAAGGGCGGGAAAGACACTTTACGCATGAGTTCCATTTTTCAAAAGTTATTTTATTTCAACACACATATACAAAACTTTAACCAAAAGCTATTGGTTATTATAAATATTAATATTAAAAACACAATTTGTTGCATTCTGTAAATTACTTAATATTGCCGGTCCAGTGGAGTTATTTGGTGTTAATTGGTAAGTGGATGACGATGATGATGATGAGGATGGCATCGGTTGCAGGTCACATAAAGATGACGATGAAGCTGACGGCAACGGTTTCAAGTCGTTTGCGGATTGTGGATGAAAGAATTTTATTTGATATATTTTCCTTATATCAAACCTGGGTGGTTTGATAGTTGTTTTTTGACACTACTTTAAAGAATGTACAGTGATATATCAAATATCTTCATTATTTCATATTTTCAAAAAATTGAGAATGCAACAAAAAGCTAGAAAAGATGTAAGTAGATTCTATTTGAAAGACTATTTGGTAAATATTTATTTACTTGTTGTAACAATAGTTATAACTTCCGGAGTAAAAAACTATCTGATAAGGTCAAAATTTGAATAATTTTACTTTCAAAACTAAAATGCGTGCGGGAAAGTGGGTTAAAACGCACGGTCGTAGAAAAAATATATATCATCTTCTCTGAACATTACTAAGCTATATGCACTATACACTGAGTCATGTGTTGAAAAAATGATAAGCCCGCCTCTGAATCCACATAGGCAAATATTTGATTATGAATTCAATTTATTGTTTTTCATTCCAAAAAAGACCAGTGTGTCCTCTGCAACAAGTATAATGAGCATGTAGGTGAAGAGAAGGAAAACATGAAACAAGAATTTGAATCCCATTTGAAAAGCAAATACCTTGCTAGAAAAGAAAAGGAGAGTGACAAGGAAAAAGCAAAGGAAGCCACGAATTTTCCGCAGCTGTATTCGATTTGGAGCAGGTTTTACTGAGCCCGAAAGCTGAAATATCATAGATCTATTACAAACGAAAGTTATCGACCTACGATTCATGAGCTCAACACACATCAAGGTATCTGCTACATGTACTATCAAGGAATTGCGAAGCGAGGAGCCTGTTAAGTAGGAAGCTGTGTGTCAAAATTTTTATTATATAAAATCAATAATGGAAAGGAATTTTCGTTATTCTCGGATAATTGTGGGGGTCAAAATCGAAACAGATATTTATTCACATTGTATTCATATTTTTGTAATGAATACAATATTAAAATATCACACAAATTTTTGGAAGTGGGTCATACCCAAAACGAAGGTGATTCGGTTCACAGTGTGATTGACAAAAATATACCAATTTTCACCCCTCCTCAGTGGTATACATTAGTAAGTACGGCAGTAACAAAACAGCCCTATATAGTAGAAGAGTTTACTCAAGAAGACATACTAGATTTAAAAGATAATATATGTTTAAGAGTATCATTCTGAATTGGGATTGTGATACAAATGGCAATAAAATATTATGGAATGGTGTTCGAGTGGTCATGATAGAATATGAAAAAATGATATGAAAAAAATATGATTCAAGTAAAAGAACAGTATTTTAATGAAAACTTCAAACTGGTTGACATCTGTAAAAAAAGACATTCACAACATTCGTTCCAAAACAACTTCACGAGAAACCTATACCTATTGTGATCTCAATAAGAATGCTCAAGATATTTTTCAAACACACAATGATGCACTAATATTGCTTGGTTATTATTTATTATTAATAACGTTTACTTATGTAGGAATGTGGAGTTACGATACATACTTCAGAAACAAGGCTATTTCCATTCAAATTACTTAGGCTAAATTCCGTAAAAAAATGTTTCTGAAATATTTCCTTCAACTTTTTTTATGTCACTCTAGACAAAAAAAATATCCCTAAAGGATAAATACAGCAATTACTTAAGGCATTAGCTACCGTACCCTAAAAATTCGTCTCCTGTAAATTTTTTTTTACATAGGATGTTTCTGCATCCGGGTGACGGAATATTGTTTGGAACATTGTAAGCAAATTCATTTATTCAGAAATTTGTTGCCAAATAGGGTCTAAAAACCAAATTTTTACATTTTTCACGAATATTTGTTATTTCCGTCACAAAACTCATATTACTAATTAATTAGAAATGTCACTCGACAGTTAAACCACGATAAATTAACTCCAATGTTAAAATGTCATATACCTGGAAATGTTATTGTCACTTTGACATCGATAAAAAAGGTGCATCCTTTTTTATCGCGATAAAAACTCCTCTTCCTCAATATCTAGTAAGGGGACGTCACTTTTACACAATGACAATGAGTCGCAAGTTAATAAAGATAATTATTTTTGTTGTTCATCCATATGTTCTGTCGTTAATTTATCTTGCCAAAAAACACTCGATCTTTTCTTTTATCAGATAAATTTCTCTTTAACTCAAAGTTTTTCCAATCACTAAATTTGCTCGAAAAACTGACATTAGATAAAATCGCTCCACCTTCGGTGTCGCGATTTTATCATGTCAGTTTTTCTCGTAAAATTAGTGATTGGCAAAACTGTTTCGATGCAAAGAGAAATTTATCCGATAAAAAAAAGCTCTTGTGTTTTAACTGTTGAAAAAATATTTTCTATGATTTTTCCAGAAAAATTCAAGCCAAATGTTTTTATACCATAATTATAAATAATTTTACGTATATTTTATTTCCAATAATTACTTATTAATATGCATACTCACAGACAACTAACAATGCTATAAAAACGAATATCTTTGCACTACACATGATGAGGTAATAGACTTCAATGGGATAATCGTTTATAGTTTAGAAATATGACACTATCGCTGGACCACCACCCCCTGAACCAATTCGGTTATTTATTGGATATTATATATCACACAATCTGTATCATTCAAATTACCAAATTTTTTACGATTTGTATTGGGTACGAGTTTTTATTTTTCCATTTATCACTAGATCAATACGTGATTGTATTTTAGAAATTCCTACATTCTTATTTAAATTATGAATTTTCATAGACTGACCCTTACAAAGCATTGTTTTCGTTATTTTCTTGGGAAATAAACGGCTTTTTTTATTTTCACTTCAACGTATCGGGAACGCTCCATCTACCGTCATAAGGAATAATGAATTTGGAAATTTTTTGTCTCTGTCTTGTTGTTGGGTGTGGTGCAATGAAGTTTAGATTTTTAATGTCAGTTAAGCATTTCAACCAGAACTGGTGCAAATGGACATAAAACCGCAAAAAATGTTTGTCAAGATAGAGGTCAAGGTGATTGAGAATCAAAAATGATCGCCTTCGTCCCAACAAAATTGAGCAGGTAGAAATTTTTGGAGTTACTTTTTTGTTCTTAATTCTGCTGAGCGTGTTCATCTTGACAGCATAATAGTCCAGTAACTGAAGGGGCAAACCTATCAATATATTTGTACAATAATTTTTTTGGCTTGATTTGTAGGTCTTGACAGGTACTTCAAAGGGAGAAAAAGTTCTCCAAGATTGCCCCTTGGCTAAGGGCCCAAAATGGCCCCTAAAGTCCCAAAAAAAACGGTTTTCCACCAAAATCTCCCGAAATATGCAATTTGGACAATTTTTGTTCAAGTAAAAAGTGAAGGTCGTTAAATTATCTACAAAAATGGTTCTCATCATTTTTTTCGAGAATTCAATAGTTTTCGAGATAATCGCATCCAAACGTCCCCTCGCTTACGCGGCTGCACTACCTCTATAAATGCTACCGTCTATAAAATTAACTTGTTAACCGGCGGACAAATTCTTCCAGAACTCGGTCAAAAATTAATATTTTTCGATGATTCAAAGTTCATTGTAATGGGAATATCCGTAGGTATCAATATGTGTACCTTAAACCCCGTTCTCGCCCGTCGAGGACATTGCAAAAAGTGGCCAATGTTATTTTTCCCCAATATTTTGGCCTCTTCCATTAAATCATTGACATTTTATTTATTTCAAATGGTTTATTATCCCTTGTTTTCTCAAATGGGGTCTGGGGAGGTCCTGAATGTTCCTAGAAATTTTTTTTCAGTATCTTTGTGGCGTTTCAATAAAAAGTTTATTTATTTATTTGCATTTTTCAGTCGTTTTCGGAGTTCTCACAAATCTTGTAAACAAGCGAAAATAAAGAACTAATGTTCAATTATTTTGTTATTAAATGCACACCATTTGAAAGCTTACTATGTCTACTCTCTGAACCAATATTTTATTCGGAATACAATGCACTCATTTTCCAGGGACCGGGAAAATTGGTAACACGGGTGAAAACCGGCCTTTTTTAAATGCTTTTTGTTCTCCGCTGTTAATTTTTTTAGAATTAACACCCACACTGAATTAAAGCTTATATTTTGACCTTCCCATCCATATAACTTGTTCCCCATATTTGAGCGCCGTTTTTTTTTGTTTATTATTATCTTGTACGCCTCTTTTAAGTCTTTTATGCTTCTTCCACCAGAGATAATCGTACCTAACCTTACCACGTGTACCTACGAGCCCACTCCAGTGGTCTGCACTTGTTGACATTAAATTTTTGTTGTTTTTTTGGAGCAGTCGAAACCGTTTGCACGAATTTTATAAATATTTTATAAATCATTATATAAATATTTCACGATTATCAATTGATCAATTAAAAAGAAGAATTTTTTAAAGTGAATAAGTGACAATTTTGACTCGCTAGTGTTGCATCAAGAGGGAAAATAAAGAAGAAGGTTTGCTGGATTGGCCAAAAGCAAGACTGCGATAAAACTGGAATGCTTACCCCCCACCGCTGAAGCTGCTAGGCAGCACTTTTATAGGGTGTATTTACAAGTTCAAAGCTGGCTGGGAAACGAACTTTCACCAGAGGAATGGGGGTGGAAACGTGCAGAGGATGTACTGCTGTCGATTCAGACCACAAAGAATCCGGCCCCCTCGGAACTCTTGAAGATTATTTTTTGTCAGTGCAAAACAGGCTGCGAGAAGAATTGTTCATGTTTAAAAGCAGGTTTGAAATGCTCTTCTATCTGTGGTTCATGTCAGTTGACACAGTGTTTAAATTATGAGAAAAATGAAGGTATATTCCCGGAAGAATTAGAGGTGGAAGGAGAACCACAAGGGCTTGAAGGGGAGGTGGAAGAAACATGGGTCGAAAGAGAAACAGAAGGGTTGGAAGATGATGAGATAGAAATGGAGCTGGAAGAACAAGGGATAGGGACAAGAGGGACAGAGGAAGAAGTAGAGCAGGAGGTAATAGGCGACGAGCATCACACTGATGATGAAGAGGGTGAATCTGAAGACATGAATTGGTTTAACATAGGTACTCTGAATGTTTCTATGTATTTTGTATTTTCAACCTAATTTTTATAAGAATAAATGGTATTTGTTTAAAAATTCCTTGTTTTTTCTGAAATCCTGCACCTATACTGTTCCTTGTGGAATTTGCAAAAAATGAAAAAAATGCAAAGAATATTTATCAAAAAATTATTATTATCAGCTTCTATAGGTATTGACTTACTAGTAGCCAAAACGCCGTCACTCAAGATTGCCACATGGAGCAATAAGATTTCGCAATTTTCTAGTAAATTTGCGACTCATATCCCTGTGAAATTACACTGAACATTGACTAATAGAATGAAGAGACCCGAAGTGTTGCTGTGACACACAAAAATCGTGTGAAATACGCCAATAATTGCAGAAAAAACGATTGGTACCCAGATTTTCATGTGTATACACCACAATTTAGCGAGTGCAGGTATTCCGCTGGCGCCATCTACAATTGGTCTCCAAAGTCTAACGTGTCCAAAGTCTAACGTGAAAATCTATGTATTTCCGAGGCCCTCGAGCAGAAATATTCGGTGTAAAAATTTTGGTTTTTTCAAAGGCCATTTTCGCAAAAAATATTCGTGTTGCGGAAAAAATGATAACTACCTTCATTTTTTATTTGAACAAAAATTGTCTTACTTGCGTATTTCGGGAGATATTGGCGGAAAACCGTTTTTTGGGACTTTAGGGGCCATTTTGGGCCCTTAGCCAAGGGGCAATCTTGGAGAACTTTTTCTCCCTTTGAAGTACCTGTCAAGACTTACAAATCAACCAAAAATATATATATTGATAGGTTTGCCTATTTTCAGGTCTACATTTACTGGACTATAACCCATTTCAATAATTACTATAACCATTATCCTCGATTTCAATCCAGTTTAATAGTTCCTACTGGTGTTTATTCTTCTTAAAGATACAAATGTCAAAAATATTTTCGATCAAAAATATGTTATGTCATTTTATATGTTTATGGTTTGTGAATTGTTGTGGACTCAAATAATTTAGTATTGTTCTTAGGCCCGGTCTTTACAAGTCTGAATAAAGTTGTAAGTAAGATATATTTGTCAAATAAGCACTAGATTTGTCTTTCCATTTTTGGATAATTTATATTCGCAGTATATATAGCATTATTCTACAGTTAAGTTATTAGGGGCGAGTTGTATCAAACACCTAAACTTGGTTTAATGATGACTGATGTTTATACTGATGTAATTGTTGATAATAAATACATCAATCAGCCACAGTCTAAACATCAGTTATCATTAAACCGAGTTTAAGTGTTTGATACAACTCGCCCTAGGAGGTGTAAGTTTGAAATAAAATTGTTCGGTTTGTGAATAACAACCGACTGATACCGATTAACTACGAATTGAGTTTTTCCCTTTTCAAAGTGTTGGCGATTCTAACCTAGTTTAAATAATAACTGTCACATTTATTTTGAAATGGATATTTTCAATGATTTCGAGGAACTCGAAGATCAAGATCAAGAGATACAAGAAATTGTAGATTTTGTAAGCCCAGAACTTCACCCATATAGAGAACGTATTGACCACTTTGAAAGATGGGATGATAAAGAATTAGGAATAACAGGAACCCCTTTGGAATGAATGATGGAATAGCTTCAGTAGTTTTGATCTTTGATTGGTTTTCTTCAACTAAAATTTTTTATTTGCTTTTCGTCTAAAAAATAACCTTTTAAATCTATCATGAGCTTACAGAATGCACATCTTCAGCAATTATTTAAATATTTACATGAAATCCTGATTTCAGTGTTGTCAAGCAGGTGACAGCTGACCTAAAATCTATTTTGCAACTTACAACGCGTCCGCGAAACATAGCAATTGTTTATCACTTTCCATTGTGCATGAAGCTATCTTTCTCTATAGTTCAGTAAACGAAGGTGTCAACATGGGCAACTGGTCCAGCAGGAGCAATTTTTTTTAATTTGCAGGTTATGGTAGGCACATTCATTTCCCAAAATGTCAGGTACCTGACCATTGTGGAAGGGTGGGAAAATGGCTCTGAAATTCCAGAAAATCCGTTTTCCCGCAATATCTGTCGAGATTTGACCACTGGAGAATTTTTGTTCACACGAAAAATAAAGAGCAGTTCCTTGCCCACAAAAATGATCTCTAGCATTTTTTCGAAAAATTAGATAGTTTTCGAGATAAATGGCCCGAACGCCGACCCAAAATTGAGCTCCAGGCCGGCTTATAGAGAGCACGCTCTGAGGGCATGACGTTCCCAAGTAAATTACTAATTTTTTAATAACTCGCGTGAAAATCAATATTTTTTAATGAATCAAATTGCGGGTGAAAGAAGGGATCTGTGGCTACTAAGGCGTGTTTTCATCCACTCAAATCGTACTCCTGGGTCATTGGAAAACCAGGCCAAAATTCGTCTTTGCTAGATTTTTTAATGCTTCCATGGATTTATTCATATTATTTTTATTAATAGTTATTTCAGCCAATCCTATTGGATAATGGTTCTTTGGGGGGTACTTTATTTATTCCTAATACCAATAATTCGCCCGTATTTTTTTGAATAATGTGTTTTCCAAGAGGCGATTTTTGTGGATTTCTGGAGTTTTCCCGAGCGCTCTGGTTTATCGGGAATTTCTCGATGATGAACTGTCAAACCCGCTTATAATTGATATTGGGAGAAAGGTTAGAATATCCTCTTGCCGATGGTATAATTTTTTTTGGCCCAGACCCCTGGGTTTTCAGGAAAATCGGTAAAATTTCCAGTTTTCTGAGGGAAGACAGCTATCCTTCTAAGTTTTTTGAGCAGTTTTTTCTCTTTACAGTAAAATTCTTCCCGGTCAAGCATCATACCCGATGATTGGTCACATTCTGAACTTTCCTTTGATATGTGTATCAAGTACTTTATTTGATGCATTAAAAAGAAATTTGTCTCTAAATTTGTTGTAATGGATGCCTAATTTTATTCTCGCACGCCGCCACGCCCCCCATCTATAGTGTGGTCGACGGCGTCTGCTATAGTGCGTGTACACGTGGATGCTTTCTGCTGCATTGTTTGTCAACAACTGACAATTTTACATGTAAACACTATCTCTTCTGTGATTTATCAAGAATAAATTAGTAGTATTCCAGTGTAAAAAGTGAAATTCAAGTCATTATTAATTTTATTATTATTAAATAATAAATTTTGAAATTTTTATTGATAAAAAACAGGGAAATATTGAAAATTCTTGAGCTTCTTTTTTTTTGGAGCACACGGTGAGGTTTCATTTTTTTAATTAAGATCATTAATATTGTTGTGGGTGAAATGACATCTAATGATTGGAAAAATATTGTTCATTCCTGTAGAAAAATGGAAGTCGCAGAGGATTCTAGTACGCCCGTGTGTTTTATTTGTGATCAAGCTCTGACTGAAGACGTTACAATGGTTACCCGAGGACAAGAAACCCTAATAAATGTTAGCAAGACCAGGAAAGACAACCACCATTTGTTCCTGGAGAAGGTATCGTCTGTGGAAGTTCATCGCTTGTGTAGGAAGAGGTATTCGGTAGGTAATGAAGAACGGGAAAGTTATTTTCGCAATTTTAGCGTCTACTTTCAATCCTTTTCGCGCACAATCATTCCTAGGATTGGTCTGTTCAATAAAAGCAGGCCAGGGTCTCAGTTTTAAAGAAAGCGATAACTTTTTTGATCCCGAGAGTGGGTAAGAGATCGATCATTTTCATGTTTCTTTTCATGGCCTTAATTATTTCGCGGTTGCGAAAATGCAAGGTGGCGCCATCTACCATAGATGCCTGGAGGCCTAAACATAGAAATTGGTGTATTTTCAGGGTCGCTCATCCCACATTTTGGGCTAGAAGCGTCAGTTTCAGTTTCAGAAAACTGCGAACTTTTCAACCATCATTTTTGCAAAAAATATTGGTGTAACGAAAGAAATTGTAGGGACAACTTTTGTAGGTAATGAACTGCTCTTCATTTTTTGTCTGAACAAAAATTCTCTAGGGATCGTAGTTTGGGAGATATCGGCGGAAAACGGATTTTCGGTATCTCTAGAGCCATTTTCCGACCCTTCCACAAATTTCAGACACCTGACATTTTGGGGGTTCAATGTACCCACTATTACCTGCAAATTAAAAAAAAATTCTTCTTGCTGGACCTGATGCCCATCTTGACGGTATTTTTCGCCTTCATTTATTGGACTACTACACATATTGTGAAGTTAGTTATTGTAATTTCATTGCAGCCAACGTTAAAATAATTATTTTTGTCATGTTAATTCACCGAATAATAAACCAATGGTTAAAGCCAGTTTGAGACATTTACACTTTATTTGTTGAATAAGACTTCCTAATAAATTTATTTTCCAGTTAGTTATTGGCCATTTGATTCGTACTTGGAAAGACCAGGGTCGAATAGATCGAATAGGTCGAATAGATCCGATGTGAAGGGATGTTGGTAGCGCATCATGAAACTAGGCAGTGGCGTAGACATACCCTCGGCCTTGAAAGATCCTGATTTCTTGCAATTGGAAGATGTAAGAAGTGAACACAATCTAGGAAATGCCCTGTTAATGATCCCATCTTGAACCTTCACGTGAGCTACTCTTGACATGTTTTGAGATCCTCTGATTATTTGAATAATTCTATCTAATTTCCATTTGGCTGGAGGAAGATGGTCATCTTTAATAACGACTAAAGTACCTTCGGTTAGACCCCCCTTTGATTGTTGCCATTTTGTACGTTTCTGTAGCTCACTTATATATTCTGTTGATCACCTCTCTTCCAAAAGGCTTGGAATATTTGCTGGATGCGTTGGAATCGTTCGAGCTTTCGTGGTATCTCGTGAAGTGAGTCTTGATCTGGGGCTAAAGTAGGACAATCAAAAAATGAGCCGGACAAAGAGGAGTTAAGTCATTGGGATCGGAATTTAAGGGAGAGAGTGGGCGTGAGTAAAGTATTGCTTCTATCTGCGCTAATACCGTTGCAAACTCTTCGAAGGTTAAATGTGAGTCTTTAAGAGAGCGCCTT
This sequence comes from Galerucella calmariensis, assembly GCA_910591675.1. Lineage (NCBI taxonomy): Eukaryota > Metazoa > Arthropoda > Insecta > Coleoptera > Chrysomelidae > Galerucella > Galerucella calmariensis. Next base: position 96,737 of record CAJUYG010000119.1, read on the forward strand.
GAATGGTATTTACACGATTTCACACCGGACTCCCAGATTTCTCCAAAATGTGGGGAATGAGGTATTAAGTTCCAATCAATACCTTCTTGAGTGCAAAAGTTTTGTATGACAGTATTGTTAGTATTAAGGAATTTGTCCAGCTCTGATATAGCCCCAACAAAATTTTTTCCGTTATCGGAGTACAATTTGGCAGGTTTGCCTCTACGCGAAATGAAACGCCGTAAAGCCAAAATGAATGTTTGTGTGCTGAGATGCGATACCAATTCCAGGTGGATCGCCTTTGTGGTAAAACATATAAATAGTGCTATGTAACATTTATTCAATTTTGACCCTTTGCCTTGCTTATTTTTATGCATAAATGGTCCAGCATAATCTATACCGGTAGTAGCCAACGGGAAAGAATATAGTCTGTCACGAGGTAGATCACCCATTATGGGCTGTATTGGTTCAGGGTTAAAGCGTGCGCAAGTGACACATTGCTTAACAACTTGCCTCGACAAATTTCTGCCAGAAATTGGCCAATAATTCTCTCGTGTATATAAGGGGTTATCATTAGTTGGTACATGTTTCCAAATAAATAAATGTTGTGAAGTCTGAATCTCAGAAACTTGGTTTGCAACGAAGCTTTGTAAATTATGCGGACTGGTATTGATCCATGCGAGTACTATAGTCGAATCTGACCATAGATAACAACGATGAATGTTATTGTCAATGGATTCGATAACCTTTTTCGCAAGGCGCCGCTTGTTACCTATTATTTATTTAAAATAATGAGGCAAGATAAATTGCAACGGCGACTCAATGTGGAGAGCACCTCAGGTGTGAATTCGAAGACCAAACTAATATCAATTCAGGGAGTAGTCTTACCGGTTCGCGGGTAATCCTACTTTATTTAAGTTATTGAAGTTATATTGAAGTTAATGAGATAATAAATGAAGTTATGGAACGAAATGAATTTAATAAGTTAATAAATCAAGTTAAGAAATGTAATTAAAATTAATCAAGAAAGGTAAGTGGGTTAATAATATTAGTCGACTTGTTTTTCACCTCACCACTCTCTATCAACAAACCTGGAAATGTTGGAAGGGAAGGAATATGAACAACGTTGTTAAATTTACAAGTTGTATAATGACTAAAAATATCACAGTAAAATATAAAAAATAATGTTGGTTTTGTGTGTTGAAGCACGTTGTTTTAAATTGGTTTACTGGTTACTTTCCTTAATTTTCCACTTGTCTGAGATGGAAACTACTTCGTCCGGTATTGGCAGGTACAGGTACAAAGTTCAGGTACAACTTCCAGGTACAAAGTCTCAGATACGTCTCAGGTACTAACCTACAGGTACGAAATCTCAGGTACTCAGTAAGTGCTAAGAAAGATACATTGTATCAGCAATAGTTACATTCTTTTTTATGTAAAATTCAGGATATCTGCAGTAGGTAATTCGAAGGGCCCGTTATTGAATTAAAATATGACCGTAAAAACATGGCTTACGTTTTTCATTCAGTTAATTTTTATTAATAATTTTAGATGAGACATAAGGTGTTATATCGATTGCCAAACTGTTAAGGTAGTGTGCATCATAATTTATATGGGTTTCTTGTTAGTAATAAATTCAACAGACGTTGTCAAATATCCCCAATTTTGGGCAATGAAGATTGAAATGATATAAAGGTGACACATCCTTCATAACAGTATTTTATAGACAAATGTGTGACAATGCAGCGAAAATATTGTTATTTTATCAAGAACTGAATGAAATAAAAGCGGCATAATTAGCGCCGTAATTCAAATATGGTAGCCAAAAACTCTGTCTTATTTGGTTGAACCGATTTGGCATCAGAGGGAGCTGACTGAATCAGTATCATTCGAGTGATAGGTATATATCGAGAGGATAGTTTCCGATATGAGACTCTAATTTTCCAATCCAGTGTTGCCAGAACGGGTACAATTGTATCAGATTTCGTACTCTCGATCATCTAAATTTACACTGGTACAACGTGTGTAATGCAATAATATTGGCTTGTTAACTTTTAATAGCGAAAGTATTGGTTATACACGAACGACTTCAAAGCGTTTTTCATATAGACAATCAAAGATCTCGCATTATATCTTCTCTTTATAATAATAAATCACATTAAGCTAAGTTAGATGTTTAAAAGTGATTTCATTTATTTATATTGATTTATTCAATTGAATGTTGTTTGTTTTTGTAGGTTTGAGTAAAATTAAAGGATTTGTCATGGTTTTTTAATATTTTCGGTATTTAGGCTAAGATCTGGTAAATAATTTAGGCAGTAGCTGGCAACAGTGTTCTTGTTTTCGTTCCAGTTTAGGATAGGATAGAGTTACCTGTGGTTTTAAAAACGTAAAACAAACATGACGTACACACGGAGGAAAAAAAGCGTCATACAAAATTTATATACAGTGTGGAAACCACTTATGGAATAAAATTATTTATGTCATTATTTTAGAAAATTATAAAATATGTCTAGACTCGTCAACTTTTGAATTGAGTTGTGCGTTATGTAAACATAAATGTAAATGTACAGGGTGACTCACGCATGCCAAGGTCGGTGTTTTCTTTTTAATGAACCGATTCCAAAAAACTAAATAATGTATGGTCAATTATTACACTTGAAATATTGGTACTTTTTAAAATTAGCTAAATATGGATTTATCAAAAATCTAAACTAACTAATTATTAGACGTATTTGTATATTAAACAAAACCTGCTACGCCCATGAATTTTATCATAAATACCTAAAAATTGCCTAAAAACGCCAATAATTAGACAAAATCGGTAAATAATGTGGATTGTTTTAAATAGGTAAATAATGTGCATTGTTTTCTATTCTGTCAGTTGTTGATGTGTTGACAGTTTATACTGGAAAAGTAAAATCTTCCCCAATGAATGGATTGGACGAAGAGGTACTATTGAGTGGCCAGCTAGATCGCCAGACCTTACGCCGTTAGATTTTTTTC
>CAJUYG010000119.1:99731-143357 GCA_910591675.1 Galerucella calmariensis
AACGAAGTTAAGGAGTTCTATAGGAGACTGTGCTATTGCCAACAACTAGGTGGAGAACATTTTGAGCATTTATTTTAATTTATTAAAATCAAATGCATCAGGTATTTTATGTATGTGTTTGATAACTGTAAAAATAAAAATTTCACCCTGAATAATTCATAATTGACCATACATTATACAGTTTGTTGGAATCGGTTCATTAAAAGGATTTCAAAAATATGCAAATATAGTGTTTCATTAAAAAAACAACACCGACTATGGCATACTTACGTGAATCACCCTGTACACTTACATTTATGTTTACATAACGCACAACTCAATTCAAAAGTTGACGTGTCTCGGCATTTTTTATAATTTTCTAAAATAATGACATAATAGTTATTTATGTAATAAGGATCATAAAGACGATCATTATCCGATGTTATCCGATAACACGGCGTGTGCCATAATGATTGTTCATGATTCGTATTACATACAAAATTTTATCTGATCGCAATTTTTGGTGCCAACAAGCAAAAGGATTACAAGTTTGCCAACAATCATCAACTACTGATGTAAAAACTGTAGAATCCATTGGAATTAATATTACAAATTGTAGTAATTGTTCTTTTACCATTTATAATAAATAGTTTTGTACATAGTTATGCATTTTGAATAAACTTTTTTGATCAAACCATTACATGTTTTCCTTATAGAATTTCATTATGGTACTTAGTCCCATAATGAGCTTCCTTATGTCATCAAAATTGAGTGACATAACGTTGTCATTATGACATGCCATCAGATAAAGAATTTTATTCCATAAGTGGTTTCCACACTGTATAAAAAATAATCGAAATAAGACGGAAAAATAATAGAGATATAAATTTTATAATAAATAGGGTAACAACGTATCAACAACAAATCAGATAATAATTCACCCTCGTTGCCTCGTTACCTCTGATTAACAGATAAGAAATGTAAATTAAATCGAAAACTATAACATCTCAATAAATATATCACTCGGTATTGTATCGAATGATACAAACTGGCATGGGAAGTGGGGATCAGTGGGGAGCGACACGTGATTATTTGTCCGGTACACGGTTGATCAAGTATTTATTCAAGATTATAATGGTAATCAACCATTGACCACTTATTTGGTCAACTAAATTACCAGTTCCGAGAATATATGATCCAAATTTTGGATAAAACCATATCCTCTCCCCATCTTGTGGTTTTCAGTGGAAGCTGAGGTTCATTATTCTACCGTAGTGGCTAATAACGGAGCCTTAAGCAATACATTTAAGAACGTGGTTCATAAAAAAAATATCCTGTATTTTACTATCAAAAAACAAAAGAAGCAATAAAGAAATGTGAAAAATGATATTATTGAGGAAATCTTATTTATTTCCATTCATCAAAGGAAATCAAAGAAATAAAAAAAACAATATCTAAGTAACATAGAAACTAAATTTTATTTTACTACTTATTTCAACCACAGAAGGCGATAAAGAAAATGTAATGAAAAAATGTAATCCGGAAATATAATATTCTAAGTTGGTATTTAGATTGAATTAATTAGTTAACTAAATATACATATTTTAAAGCCTTCAACTATATACATGTGAACCTTTTATCACCTGTATAAGAAAACCTAAAAAAAGAAAAAGAACAAGATAAAAAAAATATCATTGTATGTGTGTATCTGGCGCTTATCACTAGGAGGAAAAAAATATAAAAGCAAAAATCACAAAAGGAAAAGCATAGACTTAAATGCAACTTACCATTCACATTGAATGCACTTTAGGAAAGATAAAGTTTGAATAAAAGATAAATTTTAAAAATTCAACTTGACTCTTTCATGGTTCACAGAAGAAAGAAAGCTTATTCTCACTACTCGCTATTAAATTGTTGAACTATGCGATGAACAATCGACATACGTTGTATATTCCTCTCCTGTTCACATGCTCCGCTTCGAGAAAGAATTCACATATTAACAGTGTGTTCTTAATTTATATCTCTCTATAAGAAAGAAGAATTGAAATATTTGACCAATATCAGTGTATACTGATCCTCACCAACGGAGATTATTCGTCGCACATTAAATGTAAAAATTTTGCCTTTCAGCGGTGATCGGTGCTACAGGTTTTCGACGAGAATCACATGTTGATAAGGAAAAAGGACTGGCTACTCGCCGTCCGGTAGATATTTAAATATTCCAATGATAGTGGTCAAATATAACGTTACACGCTCAAAGCTCAAGGCGTGGAATGCTTAATGTTTTTATAGATGCCACCTTTGATTTAGCACATAGTGTATTTGTACATCTCCTTGGTTGTTGATACTCTTAATATAGATACAAGCGCCATATGCTCCTTGAGATGCGTCCGAAAACCCGTGTATTTCGATTTTTTCAAAATTTTGACAAACTTCATGACGCTGTATTTCTAGATACTTCAAATTGATAGGTCGTCGTCAAATTTCGTCCAAGAATTTAACAGTGATATAGGCAACCCAACTCAATTTCTCTGTCCATAATCTTTGCATTAACATTTTTGCGATAATAGTACATGGGCCGATTAAACAGATTGGATATTGTTCAATGGAAGACCACTAGTTGTTGCAGCCAATGCATCGGAGACTACGCGTAATTTCGTTGTGAGGCTGTCCTCCTTCAAGACACCATGGTGCGGCATGTAATATTCAACGCTGTTGAAATCGTCTTTATTTTCAAGTGACATGTGATTCAATGCCTTCTATTCTCGCATAAAATTTGTATATTGTTCGCGAAGATTATCTTTTCTAGACACTTTTTTCTAATAAATTAAATAAGCTTTCTGCTTATATCTTAGATTCGCCTAACATGTCTGGAGACTGCTTTAATGGCATTTTGACGACAAATCTGCCATCTGAATCGCGGAGTGTCGTATTTTTTTTTGCATAATTGTTCTTCTCCAGAGAGGTGAATCTTATTTGGAAGTTCTTCCACTTCCCAAAATTGCTGAAGAAGCTAGTATAGTTCATTGTTTGCGCTCAAATTGCAGGATATAGTGTTTTAACGTTCTAATCCTAACGGACCTGAAATTACCCAGCCTAGTACAGTTTCTATTAGTAAGGGACCTTCCTTTAAAATAATTTTGCCTATGGGACCAGTATTCCCAAATCCTGCATCTGCAGCCGAACTGATTCTGGAATATTTATAGTGCTTGCACTGATGTTTATAGGAGAAAGAATATTGATAATACTTCGAAGCAAATAACATGTGATCCTGTATGTGATCCGTTAATCGAGAAGAATTTCAAATTGCATTTTCCTTCAATAGTAGATGATTTAGTTTTTTAGTTTAGTTTTTTTTATTGAACTTTCCGTCAGGTCAGAAATCTAAAAACGCAATGTTGCGCGATTGGGCACATTATCCAGGAAAGTCCAAGATATTTATAAGTACTTAACAATTATTTCTTAATCATATCATTTTCAGAACTTCATGGATTTTGCGATGCTAGCCTTAAGGCATATGGCGCTTGCATCTATATTAGAATAATTTATTTAACCAAATCTGTTTCTTGCAATATGGTATGTGAAAAAGCCGTGTCGCACCAACAAAAACTATTTCAATACCTCGTCTTGAACTCTGTGGAGCCGTCCTTCTATCCAAGCTAATGAAAAAAATTATCCACGTCTTCGAAAATAAGTTTCGTTTCATATCTAAAGGAATGACACCTAATGAAATTTTTGTTTCAAATTTGTGGTTTCACGGTCCGGCGTTTTTGAGTGGTCCCAATTTAGAACTAGAGGAAATTGATCTGGCAAAGATAACATTACATGATATTCCGGAGGAACGAAAAACTAAAACTGTTTTACTTGGTCATGAAGTGGAGGATACATCTACCTTTTGGAATTCTATTTTTGAAAGAAACTCTTCTTACTCAAAATTACAATGAGTAATTGCCTTCGTTTTTCGCTTTGTTAATAATTCAAAGGATAAATTCAAGGGATTTGTAGGCCCTCTTAAGGTTGAGGAGCTTGATAAATCCCAAGAGTTTATTATTAAGGTGTTACAAAAATCGAATTTTTCGACTGAGATTCAAGCATTGAAATCCAATAAGACCATTTCGAACAAGGCCATTCTTCGATTATCACCGTTTCTCGATGACAATAAATTGATGAGAATAGGAGGTCGTCTAGCCTACGCAAATCTGCCCTATGCACAAAAACATCCAGTTCTACTTCTTTCGAAATATTTGGTCGTATCATTGATGCTAAAGGCAGAGCACCTTAGATTGGGTCATGGTGGGGCACAGTTAGTAATGTCAAATTTTCGATTAAGGTTTTGGCCTCTTGGAGGTCTGTTAGGGATAAAAGGGAATTGTGTAACCTGTTATCGTTTTAAAGGCCGATGAAGTCAACAGATCATGTCGGATCTTTCTAGAGATCGGGTAACTCCATCCAGACCCTTTACAAAGGTCGGAGTTGACTTTGGTGGTCCTTTTTTCGTGAAATCTTGTTATCTATATCTACATATATATCTTGTTATCTATAGCGATAATGCTACAAATTTTTTCGGCTCAAGCAACCAATTAAAGGAACTGCACGATTTTTTCAATAAAAAATCAACTTCAAACGAAATCGAGACATTTTTAACAACTGAGGGAATTTCTTGGAGTTTTATTCCTCCCAGAAGCCCTCATTTTGGCGAATTATGGGAGGCATCCATAAAAAGTACCTACAAAATATCATCTGTATAGAGTTGTTGGCAATTCACATTTTACCTTTGAGCTATTTTCTCACAAATAGTAGCGATTTTGAATTCCCGTCCTTTACAGCCGATTTCTTCTGATTCCAACGATTTGACTTGCCTGACTCCTGGATATTTTTCAATATGTCAAAGTCTAAAAACATTTTCCGAAAGGGACTTCATCGAAATCCCTGAAAATCGACTCTCTAGATTCAAACGATGCACTCAGGTCCATCAGTTTTTCTGGAAAAACTTGTTGCAAGTCAATCAAAAATGGTTAAAACCTTTTAAAGGTCTAAAGGTAAATGACTTGGTTTTATTAAAAAATGAAACTCGTCCATTAGAATGGCCTCTACCACGAGCTATCGAAGTTATTCCTGGTCAAGACAATAGGGCTAGAGTCATTAATATAAGGACAAGGCACGGAGTGTTCACTCGATCGATAACAAATGTATGCCCATTGCCTCATTATAACGATCAAGATTGATTGGAAACTGTATTTTTGTATTAATTGTTAACTTTAGTAGGACTTTCAACCGGGGGGCAGGATGTTCTGGAGTGCGTTCATAAACGTTAAAGAGTACACATTTCCCACACTTTTTTGACAACCATCGTTCATAAATGAACTTTTTGTTACCATGTGACTACTTTTTTAGCGTTCATAAATATACTTAGACATTTCCAATGTACACATTTCTAGACCGCGGTATGGAGCGTGGTAATATTTGATCGAGTTTGCGATCTTCAAAAATGTGGAATAAGACGTAGTTTTTGTTACCGGTTAGTTACCCAGAAACAAAAAAATGCAAATACAAAATTTTTCAAAGAACTCAAGATTAATTCCACAATATGGATCAATACATTGAATTTTTCAATAATTATTCTAAAGCTTTGTTATGCTTATTGCTCATGTGTAAACCGTTCCAATACAATCTTCACATAATTTTCCATTCGTTGTGGCGCAACTTTTTTTTAAGCGAAACTATTTAAATTTCTTTTTCGTCGTCAATATCGCTTTCGCCGTCAATACCATTAAATAAATGATATTTTGCACCTAATCCAGCTGCCAATGTTACAAATTTACTTTGGTTTTGGCTCATCATAGTCGATATAAAACCATAGAGGAAAATGAAATAACATAATCAAAGTTGTGGAGACGAACAACAACAACGAAACCATGGAGACTAGACATAAGGAGCACAAACTCTGTATTATGAAAAATGTCCTCGAAATGCGTTAAATTGTGATGGCGCTCGTGTAGCAAATTGGTCTGAAATGTTTAGTTGGAATGTCATGGTAAATTATTTAAGGTTATGTAAATGGAGATGGTTTGTTTATTTTAACTAGGTTACATTTTATGCTTGGTTGTAGCAGATTTCAAGGAAAAAATAAGTGATACTTTTGCTATTCTTCATATTATTATACGATCCTCTTACTCTTTAAAATGAGTGTGACAAATGTAATCATTTGCTTTCAATGCTAAGGTTATCGTGAAATTATTTCACGTACTGTTGGTCAGAAAAAATACAGAGATAGCGGTGTATATTTTTTATCATTTTAGTATTTCACAACACTCGTTTTTACCATTAATTGTTAATTTGGATACAACTTTTATAAATATAAACACTGGACGGAGATTTTTCTAGGTTAACTTGGTCGGCATACTTCACTCTGTCCTCAGACCAATTTGCTACTCTCGCGCCATCTACTATTCAATGCTTTTCGCGGACACTTTTTCGACATTTTTTCTATACAAGTTTATGCTCCTTATATCTAGACTTCATGAACGAAACTAACAAATTCCATAACTCGGAGATGTCTGATTTTAATTAAAATTTGACAGTTATGTTACCTTAAACTATGACCATAATGCGTTCATAAATCACGGATCACAATGTGCTCAATTTCAAATGTCAATCAATTCCATTACAGAGTAAAGTGTTACGTTGTACATTCATTTATGAACGCACCCCTGATAAACGTGCCCTAATTTTTGAGATAAAAAAAATAATATAATATGTGTAGTGAGTTTTTTTGACAATATAATAATATGTCAAATGAGTTTTTTTGCCATTTTTTAAAATCATTTCATTTGCGAGTTGTTAATTAAAGTATAATTAATAGAGTAAAGTATCAAACTATACAGTCCACATTGAATTTACGTACCCTTCGTGTCCAAACAGCTCTACGCAGTACATATTTGATATGTTTGTTCCATTTCATATTGTAATAAAAATTATTCCTAAATACTCGTGTTCAGTTACCCTTGTTATATTTTTGTTACTTATTCTAATGCTTATTGTTTCTGGAACACTATCACAGTAGTTTCCAGAAGTGAAAAATACGGTTTTATTGACATTAAGAGATAACTTATTTAACGCAAGCTAATTAGCTGCTAAATGTAAATTATCGTTCATTTTATCTGTAGCAGACGACTTGCAAGAAAATGAATAGACATATTACTTTTCAAATAGGTCGCTTCAAATTTAGATATTACATAGGTAAATTTAATTAAAACTTATATTTTTAATTTTAAATGAAATGAATAAATTATATTACATGGAGAAATCAACTTAGGAAATACGCATTTGACATATACATAGATTTGCGGGCTAAATAGACTAGCATTTCAACATTCAATTTGGCAGCTTTTTTATCCGTACACGTACGGTTCAGTTTTTTTTCCGTACGCGTATGAATAAAGGCCACTTTCCATAGAACTAGACAGTGCATTATATGTCACTTTCCTATGTGATAGTAGGAAAATATATTTTACGTAGCTAGTTATGAAAAGTGCAATATTGTTCAAAACGAGCGCCAGCGAGTTTTGCAAATTACGCGAGTTGAACAATGTCGCTCTCTTCATATCGTGTTTACGTACAAAGTTTTATCTAATTCCGCGCTTTTATAATGTATATATATATATATATATATATATATATAATATACAGGAAGATGGCAAAGAAACTTTGTGAATTAAAAGTTTCAGAGCTTCGAAGAGAGTTGGAGGATTACGAATTGGACACAAGTGGGGCCAAGTCAGCGTTAGTGGAACGACTGAAGAATGCTATGATTAACAATGGATTGGACCCGGAAACGTTTGAATTCACCGACGAAGCGTCCGCCTCTATAACCTCTTCCATAAAAAAAATTTCTACGGATATAGAAAATAAAATGTCTTCGATGGAAAACAAAATTTCGACGGATATAAAAAACGAAATTTCATCCATGGAAAGTAAACTTTCGACGGACATAGAAAATAAAATGACGGACATGAAAAATGAAATGACATCTATGAAGACTGATATTTCTGCCGTGGAAGAAAAGATTAAGAGAATAGGGCAAGAAATGGAACAAAAAATCAAAGAAATCGAAAGGAAGACCCGGATATTACAACTAGGCAAGCCCCGAACAACGACGTACTGGCAGAGAAAGTAGAGTTGAAACTGAAAAGGGAAAACGATATTAACAGCCGAGTGAAACTGCCAACATTCGATGGTAAAACGTCATGGCCGAACTATCTTAAGCAATTCGAGGCGGCATCAAAGGCAAACAACTGGAGTGAGAAAGAAAAAGCGTTGAATTTAACTCTTGCCCTTAGAGGAGACGCCATGGATATCCTCCAGACCATTCCAGTGGAAGAGACCGAAGATTTTGAACAACTCAAAAAGCGATTGAACATGAGATATGGCCTGGAACACTTGGAGCATATGTACCAGTCGCAGCTGAAAAACCGCAAACAGAAACGCGACGAAACTCTGCAAGAATTCGAAGCAGACATTGCGAGGTTGGTGCGGTTTGCCTATCCATCGGCACCGGAGAATGTCATGGAATGTTTAGGGGTACAGACATTCATCGACGGAGTTCGTGACCATAAAATGCAGAGAACTCTACGCTTGGCTCGGCACAAGACACTGGTCGACGTACTCTCTGCAGCCTTGGAGTACGAAGCAGCTACACAGGCTTCCGGAGTATACGGAAAAGGTGAGGGCTGTAGCAGACGAAGAAGTGGAGAACAAGCTTGACCAGCTTGTCAACATGATGAAAAGCATTCCAAATGGAAAATCGAAAGCTGTGAGATGCTGGAATTGTGGAGAAATGGGACATGTACGCAGTTCGTGCAAGCGACCGAGAACTGCTACAAACAGAAGACCATGCCCAGCAGAGTGCTCTCACTACACCAAAACAGAAGCTAAGGAAGTTGCCATTCGAAGAACCACGGTCGACCTACTTGGCAGGAGATTTCAAGGTACTCGCCAACCATGAAATCGTATTGGGCCCAGTGCACTACGACCAATGGACCACAAGGAAGAAGAAAGGCTCCTATGAAGCAGTACAATGTCGGAAGCCCTTTTGAACGCATTGCCCTGGACATTGCCGGACCGTTTCCACCGACAGCAAATGGCAGCAGGTACATTTTGGTGGTGATGGATTATTTCACAAAATGGGTAGAAGCGTATGCCATTCCAAACCAAGAAGCCGCAACTGTTGCCGACGTGCTTTTGAATGAGTTCATTTGCCGATATGAAGTGCCCCTGGAAATACACAGCGACCAGGGAAGAAACTTCGAAAGCCAGCTGTTCCATTCTAACCATCAGCGAGATTGGGACCAATATCTCTCGCTATTTGCGATGGCCTACAGATCCGCCATCAATGAGTCTACCGGCCAAACACCAGCAAAAGTTCTGTTCGGACGCGAGATGAGATTACCCTGCGACCTTGAATTTGGATGCCGACCCGGAGAAGACATAGCTGGTGAAGATTACGTGACCCAGCTGAGAAAAAGAATGGACGACGTACATGAGCTGGTTCGATCGAATCTCCAGATCGCTAGCGATAGGATGAAGAAAAGGTACGATACGCAAGCTACAGAAGGAGGTTTCCACGAAGGAGACAAAGTCTGGCTGCATAACCCAAGAAGACAAAAGGGTTTTTCTCCAAAGTTGCAGAAAGCTTGGGACGGTCCGTACCTCGTGAAGAAACGAATCAACGATGTCATCTATCGTATCAGCAAGATCCCAAACGGAAAGCCAAAGGTGGTACACCGTAACCGATTAGCGCCATTCGAGGGTGACCACGATGAGGAAGTAAACCAGCTTCAGGAAGTAGCCGATCCTGCTTTTGGAGAGTTCATGGGGTGCTTATGGTGGTACCGGAAAAGCAAGATTCGGCGTCACCACTGAGAGACGACAAGACATGCTTACCGTTCCAGAGGAATACTCACTGGCAATAAACATCCCTGCCAGCGTAACCGATCCACGCGGACTGGCATCTCTGTTCATAAAGAAGAGTAACGCCCGACGTTTGCAAGACCAGTTACCAGTACCAGGTAAAGCTCTGAAGCTGCAAGATGGCTCCCGCTACAATTTCCACCTAGTGACGAGAAACACCTTCGACGAAAGACCAACGTACGAGGATGTCTGGGAAGCATTACGAAGCTTGAGGGAGCATGTGCTTGAATTGGACGTGCATAGGCTAGCCATGCCCAAGATTGAATGTAGGCATTTAGATTGGCGAATAATCCGTAACATGGTAGAAGTAATCTTCCGAGACACCGAAGTGCAGGTACTAGTCTGCGGCCAAGTACCAGAGACACAGCCAACAGAGAAGACGGTCGCATGTTACTTCCATGCAACTGGAAAATCTAACAAGGGAACCAGTTGCTGATACAGTCATCTCGTTTCAGTTTCCTAGTTAGTTCCAGGAACTCTCTTAAGGAGGGGGCGGTGTTACGTGAGCTGCTGCATTAATGTACTCAATTAGTGCCCCCAGTGAAATTTGGGAATTTGGGAATGATACGACTATGGCTCCTCCGCCTTATTTTCAAGAATGATCTGGAAAACGTAACATCTAGAAAAATCCAGCGCATCCACCAGAACTTCGAGTTCGAGAGGTCTCTAGAACAAGTCGTGCTAGTATAAATAGGCGACGAGCATCGCAGCGGAGTTAGTTAGTCAGTTAGTGTCGATACTGAAAGAAAGCAATCGCGCCTCGATAAAGTGTTTATTAAGTGACTCTCATATAAATTATAGTTAGTGTGTTATATAAATTATTGAATAAGGATTGTATTTTAATATAAATCTGTAAATATAAATTAATTGTAAATATAAATTAGAATAAACGTTACAATATTTAATAAAATTTTCAATTAGAATGAAAATATTAAGGTAGAATCAAATGGTGTTATGGAAGTGTTACTATGGAAGCAAACAACGATTTTTCAAATTAAGTCAAAATAAGTCAGAAATAATTACTTGAAATGTCTTCAGGTAGCGAATCAGACATTCTATTTGAAGTAAGAGAGTCTGCAAATGCTGCAGTGGGTAGTTTAATACCCGAAAAATCAAGAAGTAGATACGCCCTGGCCTACCAAAAATTTGAAAAATAGTGCGATTTGAAAAATATAAAGAGCATCAACGAAAAGGTACTACTTGCTTATTTTGAAAATTTAAAAACATTAAAGGCGTCGACTTTGTGGACTACATATTCAATGTTGAGATATGAGCTCACCGTGCGCAAAAATGTCGATATCAAGAAGTACACTGTGCTTTTGGCTTGGCTGAAAAGACGGTCAGCAGGATACCATGCAAAAAAATCGGAGATTTTGACGAAGGAGGATGTAGAAAGATTTATAAAAGAGGCTGAAGACGAAATATTTCTATTTACAAAAGTACGACTTAATTTAAGATATGTTTATAATTTATTATTAAATAAATCTGTTCCTTAGGTCGCAATGATAATAGGGATTGCGGGAGCCTGCAGGAAGGCTGAACTGACGTCCCTACGAGAAGGAGACGTATTTGATGAAGGCACCTTTTTTAAAATAACAATTCCAGAAAGCAAAACACACGTTATTCGCGAATTTGTGGTCACTGCTGGAAATATTGCTGGTGTCAATTTTGTTGACCTCATCAAAAAGTATAGAAATATTAGACCTCCTGCTGTAAAGCACGACAGATTTTTTGTGCGATATTATAATGGAAAATGTGGCATACAATCCGTGGGCATGAATACCATTGGAAAATTACCAGCAAAGATTGCTCAGTACTTGGGTCTACCTAATGTTAAAGGATATACAGGACATTGTTTCAGACGCTCGTCAGCGTCTCTCCTGGCAGACTCAGGAGCGGACATTCTGAAAATAAAGCGACACGGAGGATGGAAATCCAACAGTGTAGCCGAAGGCTATGTTGAAAGCTCATTAGAAAATAAAAGAAGGATTTCAAAAAACATTCTGGACCAGGACCCTGGCACACATGTAGATATCACAGCTTCAAATGAAATTAACATTAGACAAGAAGTTCAAGAGAATATTCACCCAGAAAATGGACTGACTTTGAATAACTGTGTCCTCAATAATGTTGTTTTCAATGTTTATACATCTTAAAATGTTATTGAATTGGAATAATGAGTTTAAATAATAAAATAATTGTCAGTTTTTACAGTAAAAAATGAATTATTCTTTGAAACTGAAACAGTTACGTAAAGTTTTTACATCAGTTATGAAAAGTAGTTATGTAAAAACTTTACGTAACTGTTTATGTTTCAACATAGAGATACCACATGAGTTTCAAAGAATAATTTATTAATTAGGTAGGTACTGTCAAAATTGACAATTATTTCATTATTTAAACTGTACAATTAACCCATTATTTTAATTCAATAGTATTTTGAGATTTATAAACATTGAAAACATTATTCAGGACACAGTTATTTAAAGTAAGTCAATTTTCTGGGTGAATACATCATAGTAACAATAATTCTAACACCATTTGATTCCACTTCAATATTATCATTGTAATTGAAGATTTTATTGAATATTATGAAAGCGCGGAATTAGATAAAACGTTGTACGTAAACACGTTATGAAGAGAGCGACATTGTTCAACACGCGTAATTTGCAGAGCTCGCTAGCGCTCGTTTTGGCAAATATTACGCTTGTTGAACAATATCGCTCTTTTCATAACTAAATACGTAAATATCTATTTTTGTGCGATTGATCTTTTTTGCTTATTTACAGCATCGGTTGTCAGGACGGTAAGGTTGTGTTTACTGGTTTCTAAGTCTAACACGTCGGTAAGTAATTTACTTACCGTTCAGACGTCAGTAACGTATTGAGGTATGATTCCGAAGACAGCGACAAGCGATCGCGACAGACGACAGCGACACCTGTTGTTACTGTGTTGCGACTCCACCGACCTTTTAGAATCAAATGGAGTAACGTCGGAGTCCGACGACAGGTGTCGAGCGACAGTTTTTATCCAGCATGTCGTCTAAGCGACCGACGACGCTAAGGTATTTGTCCAGTACCGTCGTGTCGTCATTCGTATGCACATGCAGATTTTTGACAAAAAATGGATTTTACCGTGGAGGAAGAAGACAAATTAATTAATTTAGTATGTAAATATCCTACTCTCTATGAGAATTATAAAAATAATTTGATTCAGGATAATATATGGAAAGACATAGGAAGGGAGCTAAAGAAAAACAGTAAGTATATCCTTTTATTTTTATACTTATACATAATATGTGTACAAATGTACAAAATATTATTGGTAAAAAATGGTAATCTTCTAAGTACGAGCATTTACTATTTTTTCTTACGATTTTACCGCGCCCTGTTGGCTGGAAAAATAGTATTTCAACTTATCTCTAATTTGTAGTCCATTAAAACTCGAAAAGCCACCACTACCGGTCAAGTTTACCTTATTAATCTGAGTTGAATTGCTTTTCATTTAACCGACAATAGCTTCTAAAAGTCGTCTCATCGCTGAATAAATGTTTTTTTATGATTAAGGAATAACTTCCTTTCGTAGGTCTGTTTTTAAACAGAGGTGAAATGGGTTTTCTTCTTTTATTTGCAACAAGTAGTAACAACAATAATATTTCGTCCTCTTCCATCAGTAACAAGTAACACATTTTTATCAATCACGTAATCAGACATATTTATTAATTATTATAAATACTTCGCGAACGTCATTTAAACACTGACAACTACATCGTAGATCTCGCTCATATTGTCGCCGACATCGACAATGATATGACGACAGCGATAAGCGACACTGTCGCCTGTCGTTGTCGTCTGTCGCGGTCGCTTGTCGCTGTCGCCGTCTTCGGAATCATACCTTCAGCCCTACATACATTTAAGTGGTCCTTAATAATATATTTCTTCATTCATTACACAAAAGGAACAAAAAAAATAAGAAGATTTATATTTTTAATGAACAGAAACGAATAGAACAATATAAAAAGTAATAAAAAGCAAAGAAACAATTTCACCAAAATGCAAATTATATTTTGAACTGATCGAGAAGTATAAATGTCACTATTCGAAATTTATTTCAATACGATCGCGCAAAAAATGGTATAAGCATCTCGAACGTTAAGCGTAATGCCGGTCTCCAGCAAAATTGGAGGCTTCGCTACGCTCAGCTGTAAATAAACAAAAAAAGATCAATCGCGCAAAAAAAATTATGGAAATAGTAGTAAAAACTTATCCGAACAAATTTAAGTAGATCACCAGCAGTGCGAATACCAGCTTTGCATAGAATTTTAATATAGCAACGGTGGTTCAGTGGTAGAATGCTCGCCTTCCATGCAGGCGGCCCTGGTTCGATTCCCGGCCGAAGCATATGAATCGCTGCTTCGTAAACGAGAGAGAGACTCAACCTGACATAAAGAACTAGAGTTACAAAAATAAGATTTATATTTTTTTAATGAACAGATCCGAATAGAACAATATAAAAAGTAATAGATAGCATTAAAACAATTTCACCAAAATTCAAATTATATTTTAAACTGATCGAGAAGTAAAAATGTCACTTTTGACATTTCATCCATTTCGAAGAAATTTAAATTATTTTATTCGAAATTTATGGTATAAGCATCTTGAACGTTAAGGGTATTACCGGTAACCAGCAAAATTGGTGCAGACCGGTAAACAACCCTTACCGTTCTTAATACTTAATATACCATTTTTTGGACTTTTCATCCGCAGATCATATAACATTCCTTTATTTAGCTGACATAAAATGATTTACCTACGACCCCCCCTGTAATCAGCCAATAACACACATTCGGTATCAATGTAATGACAGCTATTACGCACTGTAAAAAAAACGCACAGCTGTAAAGTCGTCCCTAGCAACATCTTAGCAACTGTCAATAGACGTCTCCATTTTATTCAAAATATACCATTTGAAAACATTAGATATGGCCACGTTTAACTATGAAAAGCCTGAAGGGCTATGTATATGTATTGATTATAATTTAAAAATGGACTTTCGATTATCAACAATATATTAATAATGATTAAACGTTAGTTCTTTAATGTGCTTCTTTCATTGGTATTAGAGTAATAGAGATGGAGTTTACCGAGCACCTCTAATTATGTAACTGATATTTCTTATGCTTCTTATAAAAAATACAAGTACAAGTAGGTCGTAGGTAAAGTATAGTACGTAACTCGTGTTGTAGAGCATTTTACGCACTCACGGAATTACGCACTCGCCGCTACGCGGCATCGTGCGTAACTTTTCCATTCGTGCGTAAAATGCTCCTTACCACACACGTTACGTAATATAATATTACCTACGACCCCCCCTGTAATCAGTCAATAACACACAGTTGGTATCAATGTAATGACGTCTATTACGCACTGTAAAAAAAACGCACAGCTGTAAAGTAAATCGCACCCCCTAGCAACATCTTAGCAACTGTCACCATTTTATTCAAAATATACTATTTGAAAACATTCAATACGGCCATGTTTAACTATGAAAAGCCCAAAGGACTAAGTATATGTATTGAATATAATAGAAAATTGGACTTTCGATTATCAACAATATATTAATATTGATTAAACGTTAGTTCTTTAATGTGCTTCTTTCATTGGTAATTGAGTAATAGAGATGGAGTTTACCAAGCACCTCTAATTATGTAACTGTTACTTTTTATGTTTCTTATAAAAAATACAAGTACAAGCAGGTCGTAGGTAAAGTATAGTACGTAACTCGTGTTGTAAAGCATTTTACCTACGACCCCCCCTGTAATCAGTCAATAACACACAGTCGGTACCAATGTAATGACGTCTATTACGCACTGTAAAAAAACGCACAGCTGTAAAGTAAATCGCACGGCTTCCCTAGCAACATCTTAGCAACTGTCAATAGACGCCTCCATTTTATTCAAAATTTACTATTTGAAAACATTAGATATGGCCACGTTTAACTATGAAAAGCCCAACGGGCTATGTAGGTATATGTATTGATTATAATTGAAAAATGGACTTTCGATTATAAACAATATATTAATAATGATTAAACGTTAGTTCTTTAACGTGCCTCTTTCATTGGTAATAGAGTAATAGAGATGGAGTTTACCGAGCACCTCTAATTATGTAACCGTTATTTCTTATGCTCCTTATAAAAAATACAAGTACAAGTGGGTCGTAGGTAAAGTATAGTACGTAACTCGTGTTGTAGAGCATTTTACGCACTCACAGAATTACGCACCTTTTCATTGGTGCGTAAAATGCTCCTTACCACACACGTTACGTAATATACTATTACGCACTCACGGTATTAAGCACTCGCCTCTACGCGGCATCGTGCATAACTTTTCCATTCGTGCGTAAAATGCTTCTTACCACACACGTTACGTAATATACTATTACAACTCTGTAACATGACTGACAATGTCATGAATATAATCAAAATAGGCCAAGAGCCTTGTATTTTTTGTAAAAAATGTACGGGAACAGGTATTTTTTTTAATATGTTCAGGGTTGTCCCCTGAATGTGAATCCAAGTTGGCGTCATGGGCGGCTTCACTACAGCCGCCATCTTGAAAAACACGTTTTATTAAATATCACGCGAACCGCGCATCGTACGACAAAAATTGTGGTGATCATTATTGTAGATAATAATATTTGCCATCTTTTTTATTTGAAACTTTTTTTATAACGCATAGGTTTTTAATTATAGCGCTCCAAACTTTTTTCAATATGGTTTTGTTAAGTACCTATTTGGTTAATGGTCAATGATAAATAAAAAATGGTGGTAGCTGAATTCTAGAGCATGAAATTTCCTATAAATTTCATCGGAAACTTTTTCCCGTAGCATTTATAGTTTAGGAGCTGCAGCTTGGTAAAACTTGCACCTCGTACATTATCAGTGGCGATATTGCTCATTGTATACGAAAACCATTTCATAACGCATGAAATGGCATGAAGTGTTCAAAAAAATGTCAATACAGCTGTGTACATCGTAAGAATTGTTATTCTTAATATTATTATTATTTTATTAACGTTATGCTTGTATTATGATATTTTATATTGTACAGTATTATTTTATATTGTTTATTATAATATATTGTAATATTAAAAATGATTTCTTTTTTAATAGAAGAATAATATGAAGGTTGGTATTCAATTTGAATTTTTTATTTTTTTAAATTCAACGTGAATCTCAGAATTCCCTTCATATCTGGCCACATGTAGTTACTGCGCATGCTTGCGGTACGCTTAACGCTAAGTAACAAACATGCGGTGGAACGAGCTTAGCGCATGATGAATATACAGCATTATAATCTCGTTATATAATCTCATTTACAACGTAATAGCCGCTAAACTATAAATGCTACGGGAAAAAGCTTCCAATGAAATTTATAGAAAATTTCATGCTCTACAATAATTCAGTTACCACCATTTATAATTTATTATTAACCATTAGCTAAATATTTAGCAAAAGCAGTATTGAAAAAAGTTTGGAGCGCTATAATTAAAAACCTACGCGTTATACAAAAAAAAGTTTACAATAAAAAAGATGGCAAATATGATTATCTACAATAATGATCTCCACAATTTTTTTCGTACGATAGACGATTCGCGAGATATTTAATAAAACGTGTTTTTCAAGATGTTCCCGTAAATTTTTTTCAGAACCTACTTTTTTGGCTGGGGTTCTTGGACTAAAAGGGTAATATTATGACATTCTTCCTGCCTTCTTATTTCTCGAGGAAGTCTTTCAAATATTGAGGACGCCTTCGTGTCCTAACTGGCCTATCGATATTCAGTACTGCGTCTTGATTGTTCTGGTCTTGAATCAGATGGTCTTCATTTTCTTGAATGCTTTGGTCTCGACTTTCCTGAATGCTTTGGTCTTAATTTTGATGCTCTTGATTCAGATGGTCTTGATCTTGATTGATAGAATATTCATCGCAACGAATTAATGATATGTCTCCTCGATGAGCTAAATGTCGAGTTGAAACTGTCTTTTCTTCTCCATTTTCCAGTCGGATATGAGCGCATTTCGAGTTGGCTTCTAGGAGTTGGACTTTGTCAACTAAGGGTTCGTATTTATTCAAACGGACGAATCTCTTTAATAATATTGGTCCTGGTGCAGCTAGCCACACGACGATACATGAGTTGAGCGCCTCACATAGTTAAACATACGTTTATGTGGGGTCGAGTTGACAGCAGTACATAAAAGAGATCTAATAGAGTGAAGAGAATCCACTAGAATTGCTCCCACTGGTTTATTTTCAAATTTCAAGATTTTAAAGCCAGCTGGATGGTTTGCCATATAATTCCATTAAATCGTTCGCACTGACCATTACCCTGAGGATTATAGGGAGACTCTAAAAATTACTTAAGTTCACGGGACATAAAAGAGGTACCTTGGTCAGAATGAATATATGCCAGAGTGCTAAATATAGAAAATATTTGACGCAATCATTGGGTAACTGTAGAGGATGATATATTATGTCGGAACATGGAAATGCGAATGGGAATTTGGAAAACTCATCAACAACGGTTAGTGGATACTTAGTTCTTGATGATGAAGGCAAAGGACCTTCAAAATCCAAATAAAGACGTTCAAATGGTGAGGTTGCTTTAATTAATTAACGTTCCTTCATTTTTGTGAAATTTAGATTTAATTTCAGCATAAACAGGACATGAGGAGGTAATTTGACGACGTCTTCCACAGAATAAGGAAGGTTTTTGCAGCGTATCCAATGGAAAAACCGGGTAATACCAGGGTGACACAAATAAGAATGTACATCAAATAATTTCTTTTAATCAGCCGATGACATCATTGCAGAAGTAATACGGGAAAATGCATCAGCTACCGTGTTTTGACTTCGTGGCCTGTAAACGATATCATACTTGGAACATGACAATTCCCAAAAGCCAACGTAGAATTCTCTTTTTGATTTTTGGAGAGACTTAATTGTTATTAAACATAAATGCCACTAACTTCTGATCCGTAATGAGCTGAAAATGTCCAACAATTGAAAAATGTCGCCACTTTTTTAGTGCTTGCTTGAGTTAATTGATTCACCCGAAAAGTTCACAAATCAACTAGAATTGTAGTGTACATGGTTCTCTTGATATCAAGTGTTAATCATAAAACATTTCAGCGAAGATTTACTCCCTTTATAAATTTTGTATGATTAAATTTAATAATCGAGTTTATGAAACATAAAAAAAAAACGTGTCAGTTCATTTGTTTTTTATTAAGCAACTTTACATTAAAGCCTCTCACAGTCTGTACATAAAGTAATTTTCTACAAATGCTATTATATTTCTTTTGCAAATTATTAATACAAATAAAACACCTCAAGTTATATAAATAAAAAAAATACATAAAAGTAGCCTAAAAATGTACATGAATGATAAATATAAAGACTTTGCTTATGAAGTAGGTATAGTAATCCCTAATTACACTA
The DNA here is from genome assembly GCA_910591675.1 of Galerucella calmariensis. Classification (NCBI taxonomy): domain Eukaryota; kingdom Metazoa; phylum Arthropoda; class Insecta; order Coleoptera; family Chrysomelidae; genus Galerucella; species Galerucella calmariensis. Next base: position 119,179 of record CAJUYG010000119.1, read on the forward strand.
CCATTTACACTAAAATAAGATGCCAAGAATTCGAAAAAAGGTTTAATGATATTAATATTCAGTTAATAATAAGTTCAGCTTTGTAGTGTTTTTCTCAGTCCATCTATATTTGGCAACAAGTGGAATATTGCAAGGAATGGTTACAAGTACCTTTATCAAAAATAACACCAAATTGAAGATATTTTTCAGCATTTCGACAAATCCTAATTCAACAAGTATGAGAAATCCAAACACAATTGGTCTTTCTATATCTCTGACAAGCCACAGCTACTTTCAAATCAAACCAAAAAATTATATCTTTTGAAAGCATCCTGGACACCTATTATTTTGTCTGGCACTTCAAAAATAATTTGTTAAAAATGTCAAACATCACAAACATCAACCCAACCAAATACCAAATATTCTGTTGTACAACAATCTGGACATAAATAAAATAAAGCAGCAAGTTCTTCTTGAAGAAAAAAATAAATTTTCAGCTAGTATCTTCCATGCACATTCCCATGTTTGAACATTTGCCGACACTAGTTTCCAAGATTCACTAAACTAATTATTTTAACAGATACAAAAATACACTTTATTTATTCACGCCTCGCTATGAATTGGATTTTTTTCTGTGACTTCATACTAACAAGTAACAAGATATATTTATGATATTTGTTTCTCAGCTCTCTTTTCATCTTCCCTCGCTAAAATGAAGTTGGTCAATAGGACATCACTTATAATCCTCTGGATAAAACAACTTCAGCATAGGTACTAAAGCAAATTCTCGCAATAATTAGATCTCTTTGACAATTATAACTGTTTAATTAAATTTAATTAAATTAAATTGAAAACAAGTTCAATAAAATAGATAGTGTCACATACTAACATGAAGCTGGACACAAAATGTGCAGTGGTAATTTTGTATTTGTGCAGTAAGTAGCAATAATTAATTGTTGAATTTTTCCGAGATGTCACATACCAAGATGAACTCCGATCGCTACCATCGATACAGTCCGATAGCGGCGATAACAAACGAACTACCCATCTGCACAAGTGCAGTAAGGGACCCGATTTTATTAGTTATTTTTTATTTATTTATATATATATATATATATATATAAAAGAAGGAAGTAGATCGTTGCCGAAACTAGTTATGGTAAACTTTTTTCTTGGGGAATGCGGCAATGTGAAAGAAAACTCTTTTTAGATAATTATAAGCTTTCGGTAATTTATTTTTACCATTTTCAAATAATCTACAAGTAATAAATATTATATAAATTTAAAATATGTTTTAAAGTAAAAATATTTTTTACTTACTCTAATTGAGGATGATCACAATTTTATAATATTTATTTATTTATATATATATATATATACTAGAGTAGATGAGAAAAGCCCAAAAATATGGCCTGAACTGTCACTTCAGTAAAGATCGGTTCCAGAAATACAAATTTTAAAAGCTTCACAAAATTATAAATCAAACTCTTCGCTAAAAGTCCTATTTCCAGAATGCACTCATTTAAAAACAGTTCCCTGAAGATAGCCATTGATTTCGAGTCTTTTTTTCCAAATTAAATCTTATGATACTAATACCATGGATCTCTGACCAATGTTTATATCACTTAAAAATGGCCATAAAATACTTACAAAGTCTTCTGAAATAAAATTCATATTTCATACCTTGCGAATGTGATAATATGTAGTTGTGGGGCCAAAATATTATCAAAGTTACACAAAACAAGAAAATCAAGTTATTTTTGATCCGGTTTATAAGCATAATAAGCATTACTTTATAAACAAAGTCTTAAAATAAAATAAAAATTGTCATGGTATATTTACAGATAATTGCAAGATATACAGACCATTTTTATCAAGAGAGAAAAAAATTAATTGTTTGTATTATCCATACAAACATTCCAATAAAACTGGAATTAAGCTCTTAATAAAAAAAATAATTAATATTATAAGTCTAGGTCTCGTAATTTTCCATAATAAAAGAAGACAGTTTACATTAAAAAATACACAATACCGCATAAATTGAGAATTGGCAGTAAGGGTGTAGTTTAGATGATAAATATTCAAAAGTTTTTTTGTCTATTTACACATCTCAAAATAGGAATATTGTCATTGAAAAGTAAACTTAGAGACAAAACATTGGTAATGTTGATAAAAATATCAGTTCAAATATTAATAAAAATAACGGAATGCTTCTTACATTTTATTAAAAATAAATAGGTACATTAGGTCTAATCTAGTTTCTACCACAAAAAATATTCTATAGATATAGACATGAAACAATGTATTCTATCTACGTAACAGCTGTGTATTTTTTGAGATAGATTTACCTCTTTTACTTGCATTAAATTATTGCACTTGCACTTTCAACACTTCCAGAGAAAGAGAAAAACAATGAATTGGGTACCTAATTATATTTCTCCGGATTGTATCTAAAGATTGTTATATTTCTTTTCATTACATAGGCGCTTGCGGCCGAAAGCTTTACAACTGCGCTATAGGTACCTGTTCATCATCCATCATGTCCAAGTAGTAAGTAGACAAGTGTCAGAATCAGTTAGATTTTTGTTCTCTGAAGGTGAATTCGATGTTCTATGTTTAAATAATATCTAAATTCATACTACAACTAATTTATTGTTGAGAGTTATTTAAGAAATTCACTTCTATAAATTAGCAGTCCGTATTGTTAGGCGGGAAATGGAAAATTCAGCTAATAACCAATAACCATTAGCTGGATTTATAAACTCTGTTAGGTAAAGTTGTTCGCTGATCGCTGTGTTTCATAAGTTGCTGGCGATTCGTTATTCAAAGTTGTTCCCGAGTCAACTAATTTATATTGGTTTTTCGTTGTTGATGGCTACGCCTGTCAAAAAGTTACTTGGAGATTGTTCATCAAATCTATTATCAAAATATGTGGAGTCTGACATCATTGGCATATATTAAGTCACTTGGCACTAACTTTAGTTTCCATTGGCGAAACTGCGAATCACGAATAACAAATAACAAAATATAAAATTTGGTCAATTGGGAACAACGATGAAAAAGTAGAAAAAACGAACAATACGACAACAACGGTTTATAAACTAATGTATGTTATAGCAATGTTCTGTTTTCGAACAGCAGGAATCACGAACAACAGGGTTTATCAATATAGTTTAAAAAATAATACAGCAGAATATCTTAGTATTGCCTCAGAAGTCCTAGATAAGAGGCTACATTGGAAGCTTACTGCTGTAATATCAAAAAAGTTTTAAAATGCAACTAATTGAGATTAACGTAATCAAAATAAGAATCTATCATACATAGACAAGTTGCCAAAAGTAAAAGGTAGTTGGAAGAGTAGCATAGTTAATGCTGTGCAGTTTAAATTTTGATTATTCAAGCGATTGGTTGATACTCGATGAGTAAGAATGCATTATGGCAGATGAGAAAAGACGTACAAACTCTGTCCAGCAAGCTGTCGAGTAGAAATAATTTTACAAAATATAGTAGTAAGTATGGAAGTAGTTTAAATAATTCATGAACAGCTCCAAACAAAATTGAAATTCACTGTTTAAAAAAACAGATGAAAACAATCATCATTAATAGGATACCTTACTTGTACTGTTCCCCGCTGTAAAAATCACAACAATATTAAGTGTTAACAGTAGCTTTCGAGCTAAAATAAAAATTCGCGAATGTTTAGGGCAATGGACAATGAGAGATTTTCAATTTTATATAATTTATTTAATATCACGTTGGTGTTACAAGTGGGCGATAAAAACATTGACGTTATAAAGTGATTTTTTTGTGATTGCTGAAGCCTCTAAATACGGTTCTCACGTTGTTGTTTCTTACTTACTTCCCTGCTAGACATTTGACAATGGCACAGTTACAAAGTATTGTTTCATACATTTACACAGAACTCATACCAACATCTTCCGTTGTCAAAATTAGTAATTTTGCTTTCAGTAACCATAACTCTGATATTAAGCCTGTTTAAATAAAAACAAAACGACTGTAATTGGCTAAGGAAGGAGGTATGACAATTGTTTAAATCAACAAGGGAATAATGTCAACTGAGCTACCCCTAACAAGGACAAAACAGATCGACATCATTGTACCCCCACCCCCAAAAAAAAAGAAGTTGGAATGAATTAGCATCCGCCAAAAAAAAGAGACAATTGAAAGTTTATAACCGCTGGTACAGACGATGGAATGCAAAAGATAGATTGTAGGGTGTAAAATGTAGTTAAGTTGGAAGATCGGACTTTGACAGATTTGCAGAGTGAATGTGTCAAACTAGTTATTCAAGAAACTAATAACTAAAAACAATGATCTGAATAGTTATCAAATATTATCAATATTCATTCATCATATTATGGGAAACTTCTTTAATGGATTTTACGAAAAGTTATTCATATAAAGTTCTGCATTGCCTTAAACCAAAAATGCAGCAATCGAAATTTCACAGCCATATACGAGGAATATATCTGTAATGTAATTAAATCGTGCTAGAGACCAGAGATAACATGCTAGAGACCTCCACAAATCTACTGTAGCAGCGGTGTAATAGTTAAGTGCGAGCATTGAAATTATTTGTAAGTACCCAAGGTTTTCATCATCTCTTAATTTCACTGATTTGAGGGTGGATGTTTATATATTTTGCTGTTTGTGATAGATCCATATAATAATATGAACATTAGGCTTTCTAAAACAGAATAAGTTCATTAGTCATGTTACCGTTGTAGTGTCACAATTTAACAAAGCTTGTAATTATCAATTTTTGATATGATGGCGCCGAAGATGTTTAATATGATAATTTAGGGTGCCATCATACTAAATGGATATGATAAGTGGTTGAGAAACTGGCTGGACATGGTTACATCAATTCATAAAACAAAATTCGATAATAAGCGTGGTGTAAGATTAGATTCTATATTTTCTTGAACGTTATGAGAAAATATATCGCTCATAAAAGTTTTTTACGTCGATGGTTTTGGATTTATTAATTAATGAGTAGTTTCTTTAGAAGTTGCACACACTGCGCATATTCGTTTTGAATTTGTAGTTTAGTCATTGATATGCCCCTCAGCGACAGCAGATTATCAGCATGCGTGTGGAAAGCATAGACATACTACATATAGAGGCAACAAGCTATAGGGCGCTCTGTAAGAGGGAATGTCCGTCTGAGCTCCTGTAAGAGAGAAAGACACAAGCGATCAAAGGTTTTTCTGTCTTTGTTTGTGTGTATATAGCATACAGGCTATTAAAGAAAGACAGTATAAACCTCCTACTTTCTATCTCTCTCTTATATGTTGACGGGTTTGAAGCTAGCTTGTTGCCTATATTTGTAGTATCTCTATGGTGGAAAGTTACTTTCTGCTGATGTGTGAAGTATTTCGCACACTTGCTGATATTTATTCTATTTATTTTTATGAGCCACTTTCCGTGGAATTGTAGAGTGCGATAATTGAAATATCTTACAATTGGGGCATTTTGTGACCTTAGTTTCCATTACAAATCCTAAAGATAGTAACGCCCTCTATGACACAATTGAAGTCAAGTGCTTGCCACTATTACTAGTGATATACCTCGTATATGACTGGAACACTGATGGGGGTAATTTAGTTTTAACTTTTTTTGAAAAATAACTTTTTTGAATATATATTTCACTGATGAAGATCCTCCATACTGAAGGAAATTGAACAATTTAATTTGTGAAAATCTTCATTACATTTGAACTAATGTTCAATTTAACTTGTGACGCAAAGTAGCTTCATGTAACTAGTGAATGTGTCTAAATATCTTCTGTCATATTTTTTCGTTGTGTCAGATAGGGACCAAAAATTATTTTATTACTAGTTAATCTTGACAACGGTAGCTGGAACGCTACCGAAACGTCGAAATAAAAAATAAAAAAACATTATTGTGGTTTGATTCCCAAAAAATAAGAGAAAAAAGAATAGTGAATGTGTAATGAAAAATTTTTAATTTATACCGTGCATAAATTCGGAATTTTAGGAATATAACTTTTTTTTGTAAAATTAATAATAAAAAAGTTTCCCATGGGCTGCGAACTTAGTGGGCACACTGTGTTGATAGTGTATATGTTGATAGAAAATCCCAGATTCCCCTGGAAAGCTACAACCAAGTGAAATCAAAAGAATGCAAAAACCAGACACTGGACACTGTTTTCTGTGGAGATAGAAGAATGTAGGTATGTATGAATGTAGCATCTGGGAGACTACTGGATAAAAGAGGAAGACTTACCGAGCTGTAGTATGACTAAAAAACTACTCGTCTCCTTGAAACAAACAATCTACTATACATTTCGAAACAATCAGTGAAAGTCACATTACTCATCCAATAACATCAATTCCAGTCGATGTAAATGATTTTGTGTGAATCAATTGCTATTTAAGTTTGTATTAAAAAAAGTGGATAAAATAAAGAAAGACTTCAATAAAATCATCTAATATATTTTACTGCCAATTATCATTTTAAAATAGGTCAAGTATCATATATCAGTCTACTACAAGTAATTCATCTAAACATGACTTTTCCAAAGACAGTATGCCTTTACATTATTTACATTCATTAATAATTAATAATAATTTACATGCATGTATGCGCATTAGCAGTACAGCTGTTTCTTTTTTTTTCTATTTCTTATAATGGAAAAGTTAATCTAACGAACTTAAAATATTTTTTTAAGCAATTTAAAAACAATTAAATACAATAGCTTAATATAACTTTGAAGATTTGAAAATTTACAAAGTGTATTTGAAAAAAAAAAACAAAATATCAAGTTTTTTTGTATAAAATCCTCTAATAGAAAATATTTCTAAAAAACATTACAGTATATCTACAAGAGTTAAAATATAGATTTTAATATGTATAATATTTATATATCGTACTGGGCGCGGTTTAGAAGTACTGGACATCAAATTACATGTATTTAGCAAACAGCTGCAAAACATTCAAACAATAATATAGCAATATTATACAAATAGATGAAAAAAAAAGTTCGAATTTCTAGAGAGCTTCCATCGATATATATGTCTCAAGTAATACGTTTCTCTATATCAAAATATAAAAAATACTTTTCTTTCGTTAGGAATACTTTCCCAATTTTGTTTTTTATTTATTTAAATCGTTAAATAAATGTCAATGGGGATTAAACAAGAACAGCGGTACACATTACTCAATAAAAAAGAGACGAAAATTATGGAATGCATAAGTCACTACAACACTGTTCCTTTTTTGTCAGTCTGATATTTGGGGGGATACGCGGGCACTCATTTAGTCGGATAAGGGTTAATCACCGTCACTGCCGCTGCTTGTTGACTGGCTAACACTGCAGCTGAAATTAAAAAGACACATTTAGTTATCAAGATACAATCTTGACATTTATTTAAAAAAATATCTCAAACTACATTAAAAGGGAAAATTACTTTCATGAAAATAGTTCCTGGTAAAATGACACTAAACTATCGAGTATTTGAAAATGTAGACGCGTTGCTGAGTGAATTCTCGTTTTCAGTACAGCATGCTCACACATCCAATGTTTAATGGAATTACCCAGAGGACCATCATCTTAATGCTAAAGTTTGTGTGTATGAATACAACGGCATCCCTAAACAAAACCCAAATCAAATCAACATTTCCTTTTGTTAATTATTTCTACTGAGCATTGATTCAGAAATTCATTTTTTTATATTTTTTTTAAATAACGATAAGGATGTTGAAACTGGTGCATTTTCATTGTAGTGTTCACTCATTTGCACAATTCGTGCAATTTCAGTATGTTTCCATGTCAACATGCCTGATGTAGAAATTGTTGTGGATACGGTGTCGTTATACATGTCGCTTAATTATTGGGGTTTGGCCATAGAAATACTACGAAACCTGAGAGAGATAGGAACTTGGATAGGACTGTACGGGCAAGGAACCAAACACCCTAAAAGCTTCTGAAACACCACAAGTATCTTTCAAGCGGAAATTCACGCCATAAGAAAGTGTGCCCAGTTCAATATTGACAAAGATATAGAAGGCGAAATATTATTATAATAGCTGTGTTCTTTTTGACTGAGGTCTCAGCTCACTCCAGTTAAAGTGATCTGAGATAAAGTGATGTGAGTAAGCACCAAAAAGAACGACCTACTCAATTGAAACGCTCGATCTGCCGTCACATGCGTGAATAAAAGACAAAACATATAAACATAACCTATCTGGAATCTGGATATCTCCGATAACCACGCTTGATTCATCCCCTTCACTTTATTTCCGATTCAAGTCCAACTGATACCCCCTTACAACACATTCAGCATCGGTGAAGGGGGAAGAAAAATCTCACTTCGAAGTGAGTGAATAAAAAAGAATGCGCACATTACCGTTGTGAGCTGAGATTAACTGCACTAATTGTTTTAACAAGGATCTTAACAGGATATTGCCGCCTGAACGGGCATCTGAAAAAGCTCCAAATATTGGAGGAAGAAGAATGTAGATTATGTGGCATGGAAGAATAAACCCTCATCCATATACTTACAAACTGCTCAGTAATTCAGAATCATAGGGCACAACACCTAGGAGATTATTGGATGGAAAAGGGAGTTGAAGCCTGAAGATATCTTAAAATGCCTATCAGTAGTATCTCGATGGATTTTACTCCGCCAATCCGGTTAATATGTGTCTCAAAATCCGACAATCGACGAAAATACTACATCATTGGAGCAATATTGCGATTCGACAAAGATTATTGGAGCTAACGTTAGCTTCAAATGTGAAATCGACTATATGCAGAAAAGATTTCTAGTAAAGCCTGTTTCAATGAAACCATTAGAAGATGATAACGAACAATACATTTAAATAATCACTGACAGTCAGGCTACGTTCAAATTTTCCGGTTCAGATTTATTGTGACAATTCCAAATCCATTCATGTGAATTTTTGTTAAAATCTTAAATGGTACTACTTTATTCTAATTTGCTCAATGCTTTCTGGTCTGGATCATCTTCACGCTTGAATATCCTGACTAAACATTTTTTGATAAAAAAAGGAATGACAAATGAAAATGAAGCTTGAGAAGAAATCTAATTAGGAGTGACAAGAAGAAAATACAGCAGCAAAATACAACAATAGCAACAATAATGAGCAGCGGATGATGAGAAGAGGATGTGTTTTGGAAAGGATAAGAACCGTTAAAAAATTTTCAAATATGATTTTTAAAGCTTAACTTCGTTATTTATAATTTTAGGCTAGTCTACAAAAATTAGTATTTCAAGAATACATACCTCCATAGGGGGCGGGATACATAGGATAACCAAGACCTACGTGGGTGTGATGGTGTGTGTGCACATGTCTTTGCGGAGGTGGGGACCTTGACTCTTTTCCATCGCCGGAAGTCTGTTTGCCACTCGACGGTGCTACACCTCCTGATTGAGAAGTAGGCGGGGCGTTCATCTGAACTTGTCCTGAGGGTGGACCTGGTGGCTGTTGTCCGCCGCCACCACCTCCAGTTGTTCTTTCTCCAGTACTGTTCGTCGACGGACTCGAACTGGCCATAGAAGTCTTAGGAGTGGGCGACTTGATGGCGCGTTCTTGTAATTCGTGTATTTTGTGGGAGGAATAGTATTGTGCTTGATGTTGCAGCATATCCAGAGCTTTTGTTGGTGGGTGTGCCCGTGACAAATCTTCGGGAGCATGATACCTGAGAAAACAAAAAACGTATTTGTTATGAAACAGCAAAAATATTTTAAAAAAAAGATAATTTTCTTCACAAAAATACAACTAACCTCTGCATAGGTGGATGAAGATACGGACTACCACTGTACGGTCCAGGTACCATTATTCCTCTATACATAGGGTGACTTGGATCAAACGGTAACGCTCCATAGTGTGCCTGTTGCATATAACTAGGATGTATATAGGCATACTGGGACGTAGGTGGAGGTGGAGGACCTTGAGTCTCCATTGTAGGTTTCACTCCTTCCTGTTTCATTTCTTTTTCTTTTTTATCCTCCATTTTTATATCCTTTGATTTCATGTTTGGACTCGGAGACATCTGCACCTATAGTAGAACAACATTATTTATTAATTACTCACAATAATATCATTATGATCATGGATTGGAGTATTACCAGTACTGAATTTATAAAGGCTACCAGAAAATTGGTAATTATAATTTATTATTATAATAATGTTTCTATATAATTATATATCTATCATAGAGCCAGGTGGTGCAGTGCAACCAGGGCCCGAAGCTCAGATGTTCCAAAGCTCGAGGTTCATTTAAGCACATGAAGAAAAAACATTGAGTAGTTTTATAAAACCACGATACAAGTGGGGCTTTTTTCGGATTTTAGGCAATTAACTGAAAATTATTCTATTCAGGGTATTAAAATCGAAGCCTAGAAGTACAATAAAAATTACATCACAAAAAAAACTGAAAAGCAATATAATCAGAAAAAGTAGAGCCACAAAACATGTAAACGTATTGAAGTGAAACTTATATGACCTTGATAAAATGGGGTTTCAAACACATGCACCTGCAGCGCTAGTTGCAATTGAGTTGTCGAAACAAGCCTGGCAGCTAATGCCTTTAGCACAGAATGAAGAAAACATTTTAAAAGTCAAATTGAATATCTTGGCTGTTGTCACCATTGAGATCATATCCAATTATTAAAAATATTTACCTTGGTGGGTGTAGAACTCGATTTATGTTCAGGTATTGGTTGAGGTTCCTTACGTCTTTGATCCGAATAAACATAGAATCTTCTGACATCCTCATCTCTTTGACTATGATGACTCTGCTGTTGCTGGCTTTGTTGCTGTGCTTGTTGTTGAGCTTGTTGTTGAGCTTGTTGCTGCGCCTGTTGTGCCTGTTGTTGTTGTTGCTGCTGTTGCTGTTGCTGTTGTTGTTGTTGCTGTTGTTGTTGAGATATTTGTTGTTGCTGTGACTGTCTCGAATATAAATATGGGCTCATCTGATTTTTGATTTCAATACTTTCTTTTATAATTTGATGGTTTTCATTTTGATGCTTATCTTTATGATTCGAATCTTTGACTTTACCAGGTGTTGGAACTTGTATTGGGTTAGGAATGGGTGTTGGTTGTTTGACGTTTTGCTCAATGGGACTCGGACTCTCTTTATGTCGTTCTTCTTTAATTTTGTCATCTTGTACCATTTGCACACCTAAAAAATACAAATCTTCAGTCGGATGTTCAAAGCTTTATTAACGTTATAGTTACCTCCATAGTTTGGTTCCATATTATATGCATAACCAGGGACATATCCATAGGGATAGTAGTGTTGTTGAAGCACCTTAGGCGGATATTCGTTTGTTTCCTTTTTACACTCCTTTTCGACCACTTTGACTTCTGTCTGTTTTTCCGGTTCCTTAGGTTTATTTTCTTGAGCTGACGGTACCAAATATTGATGTTGTCCATAGAATGGATGATACATGCCATACTGCGTCATATGAGGTAAAGGTTGACAAGGTTCGGTCTTCTTATCTTGGATTTTACTTTTATCTGACATATCAGTTTCCATAACAGGCGCTCCGTCATCTGATATATCCGAATATGCCGGACTTTGTACCTGTAAATGATTAACAACGTAAAGAATTTTTGCTGATACTGAAATAAAGCTTATTAAATACAGTCTCTTGGCGAGTATGTTATAATTCAATCTAATAATGAATGTTTAAATTATTTCATTGAAAGTATTCAATAACATTGTTGTGATACTGTGAAGTTGTCTAAAAATGATGAAAACAATAGGGGAAATATTAGAGGTAAAATTGTTTATATCAAGCGATCATGGGGAAGATAATTAGGTGATATGAATGATTATCGATGTAATAGCGAAAAGTAACACTAACTTCATCTCTTCCAGATTGTTCTGCTCCAAAAACGGGTTGTTCTGATTGTGGTGGATGCGGACTTCCGGCTGGAGATTTCCTATTCTTCTTTTTCGAGAAGTTTGGTGTTTTGTTGCAGCTTTGCGAAATATTATGTTGTTTTTTATCATCTGGCATTAGAGCCGATGTTGGCTTAACCTGTATAAATAAGGAGAATTTCAAAAAAACATATTTCTTGGATATTGAATAAATATTATAGAAAAAAGCCTAGTCCTGTAAAACGAAGATTTAAACAACCATCCAAAACGAAAGCATGCATATAGGAATATAAGTTAGTTTTAATTAAGGGTGAAAAAATAATAAAAGCTACCCCTAAAATCACTTTATTGAAAATATCTCGAAAATATACCAAAATATGGAAAAAATTTAGATATAAAAATTTACTATAAAATCATTTTCATTCTATTTTGACGCATTTGCAATAGCTCAGCCGCATAAAATATTGAAAAACTGATAAAAAATCGTAACTCATTTTTTTAATCGTATCTATAAAATGTAGCAAGTCAACTCAGAGATATATCTGTTAATTTATTTGTATAAAAGATTTTTAGTTATCAGTAATTTATTTTGATATTTATTTTTGAATATATTTTTTTAATCATTCCTTCATTATCTGTGAGTTCTTGTAAGTCAGCTCTTGCTTCTCCCAATTTCCCCATTTTTTTTATAGCAATTCGTACTAAATGTTGAAAGGGGTAAATATATCTTTCTTGCAGGTATAGCATCCCCGTTCAATTGTAATTCAATATATTTCGATGTATATAGCCAGGGAAGTATTTGTAGTTGAGCTTCTTGGTGAATGATCTGCTCTTTGAAAAGTACGAGGCTTGTTCAATTGAAACCCATCTTTGGTCCAGGAAAAATTTATTGACAAGTACAGTTACAAATAACTACCACTACAATTGAGGCACATATCCCACTGTTTCACCAACCGATGTATACCCTGCTTATAGAATTCTTGTGGCTGCTGCTGGAAGAATTCTTTCACAGCGTTTTGTACTTCTGCGTCCGACTGAAAACGGTTACCTTTCAACGCCTTTTTTAGTGGCACAAAGATGTGAAAATCGCAAGGCGATAAATCGGGACTATAGGGTGGATGCTCTAATATCCTCCATTTCTTTCGTTGCAGATTTTCTTTCACTACGTTGGCAACATGAGGCCGAGCATTATCACATTTGGACGGATTGTTAACAAAAAACGCCATTTCAAAGTCACAATACTTAAAATCGCTGTCAAATATAAACGAAATAAACAGATCAGTGTGACGTTTGCATACACTACTAATGTTGGAAAACGTCAGTTGAATGATTACAATTGTTTCCAAGGCTAACCTGACCAAAGATGGGTTTCAATTGAACATGCTGTTAATTTTCAAATTTGTAAGGCGTTATAATAGTATTAAACTATTATCTTTGACATCTACTTATTTTCTTTGTTATTTATGGTAGATTAGAAGTACCTCGTCAATCACATCAATTGTTGATTCTTGATTAGTTTCAATTAACATCTTGATAATGTACAAATATGAAAGCGTGTTAACATACCTTGAACTGAGCAATTTTTGGGCTCTGTGACATGTGGGGAGACAGTGGTTGTCCAGCTCCCGGAACAGCATTTTGCGATGGAATTATTATCGATGGTGGTTGTGTAAATTGTGGCGTGGACATCGTAACTTGAGATTGTAGTTGATTTGCGAATGATTGAGGCTGAGGAGTCTGTTCTGGTTGATCTAAAGGCACCGGTGCAGATCGTGCCGTTGATAATGAAGCCGAATTGGACATTGATGGACCTGAAAAATAGTCGAATTAACAATCTAAGAGTTTTTAATAACAAGTTTTAGGTTAGGTTGGGTTAAACCAACCAAAGGATATTGTAGTGCCCCTCGTATAATTTAAGTAATTTTAGGTTATTCATGAACTCTTAGAGTCAGCTATAACTTATTTAATACTTTTATAATATTAACAAACATAATAATATGAGAGTATATATATATATATACAGTTGGTTCGGTGAATCTTTTCCCATGCGTCATCATTCATATACAAACGCAATACATCAATACATTAAATTACACGTAAGTCGTAGATTGATGTTTCAATTAGGATGTGGCTTAAATGACGGTGTGCGTTATTTATTATTGAAGCTAGATATTTGTAAATCTTTCACAGCCATTTAGCGATATGCTACCTAAACCTTTAGTTTGAAAAAGCTGTTAGTATTACAGAGTTTTATAGGGTTATTCCACAAATTTACTTGCATAAGAGTTGGAATTAATAACTATTTCCTCAGTAGAAACTTTGGAAATCAGAATTGCCTTTTAAGTGTTATGGCTAGCAACCATTACTATTGGGCCGTCCCACCCATACGGTTCAACAATTAAAAATAGAAATCTTTTGGGCTGTGAAAATAAATAATAAATATTTTAAATATGTATATTTAAGACTTATGAATATATACAATAAATTTCATTTAATTTTCCTCATAGAATCAGAGCTATCACCAGTTTTTATATCTATGGTAATTGGTTGAATGCTAATATCAACTATATTTTGCTCTGGGGCATACCACTTTTCTATAATTTCATGAGTATGCCTAACACATTTTTCCTAAATTTGTTGATGACATTGTTCTCTTTCTCTCTTTCTCTTCTATTTCCACATATTTATAACAGAGCTATCTGAATACTTATCTTCACCAATATATTTATTGTAATATGACTTGCAATTTGCCCAAATTAATTCAATAGCGTTGAATTCACATTGATATGGCGGCAGTCCAAGCAAAATATGTTTCATACAATTCAGTTTGATGGAATTCTATTCATAACCATGATGAAATGTCAATTTAAGGTTAGTTTTCATTGCGAAGTAAATAAATAACAAGTAGATAAATAATCTTTACTTACCACAATAATTCGAACACTCGGGTGTAAGTAAGTCGTTATAACAACTGTTTTTTAATTAAATTGATATGCAAGGGGCAAAAAAATGAGTAAAAATGCGAAATAAAAATGTAAACAAAGTCTTTGGTCTGTCAATGTACAAATTCGCGTTAAACTTATCGCCGACATTCATCGGGCGTACATGAACTGCGGACCAAAAACCATAAATGATTTTCAAAATTTGTCATGTGTTTTTAATGACCCATGAATTGCGGACCAAGTCGAAAGAGAAGGGCTGCATCCTTGTTTTCTATGATAGATTTGAGTGTGTAGTAGTTTGATGTACGTATTTGTGAGGAAGGCTGCATCCTCGTTTTACGTAATAGGTTTGAGTATATAGTAGTTTAATGTACGTATTTGTGAGGAAGGCTGCATCCTCATTTTCCGTAATAGATTTGAGTGTATAGCAATTTGATGTACGTATTTGTGAGGAAGGCTTAGTCCGCAATTCATGGTTTTTAAAAGAGAGGTCTTCTTGGTTTGGTCCGCAGTTCGAGTACGGAATTATTAAAATCAGGTAATCGGTCCGCAATTCGAGGCCGCCGCATTCATCATATGGCTATCTCTGTTTGTTATATTATGTTGTAGGTATTGGAACAAACGGTTTCTTTTCGGGGGCTTAGATTCTGTGAGTAGAGAGACATACTACAAAAAGTAGTATGTGAATAATTTCATACATGGGAAAAGATTCACCGAACGAACTGTATATATATTATTCAACGCATATTATTCACGCATTATACGCGAGTAGAATATTGTACTCTATCCATGACTACTAAATATTTTTGTTGTAGTTCATTTGTTGGAAATTTTGTTACATTATTAAGAACACTATTATTTTATTCTAACAAATATTTTATACAGCATATTATTATTGTTCATTTATACACAGTACGTTCACGACTTGTTCCATAATGATGTCTGTATGAACATTCTTACATAAATAACTATTAGATAATTTGGGGATGTAGAAAGTAAGAAAAACAAATCTACTACCCATCAAAACGTACCTTGAACCTGAGGTTTGTTTCCTGAGAATAATCCAACAGCAACCGGATATTCCTCGGGGGAAGAATATCGCAAAACGCCTGGTTTGACGACACTTTTGGGGGAGGACTCTACTATAGGCACAGTGGGTGAGCTGACTACCGGTGGTAATTCTTGTATGCTCTGTGGAGTTACTGGCGAAGGTGGTGTACTTCGTGGTGTAGCAGGTTGACTGGGCACTTCCAACAAATTTGCACCTATAAAATTATAATATATTTTTCATATTATCTGGTTTCCAAAAAGGATGAGTTGGAAAAATAAAGCAAAATTCCAATACAGAACTCAAGGTAATTGACCATATAATCTTTCAAAAATGTAAGTATATGATCAGAGAAATCAAAACAAATCAACTACCAGCTGCTGTGAAAACTGGAAAAAATACGTTATTTATAATAAAAAATGTTTGACCCAATATTGAAAAATAAATTACGGGCACGATACGATGACAGTTTAAAAGATAATAGAAATACTGCTGTAATTTTAGTCACTATAATATTCTTTGATCAGAACCATTGTAACTCTGTATAGGGCTTTGTTTGATGACGCTCACTTCGCACGTTAAGTTTTTTATAATAAAAATTAGAAACTACTGATAAAGTGTTTCCAAAAAAATAGAATGTGTAGGTAAGTTTATCCAACGTTAATCCAAAATTCAAAGACTAGCCAGTGTATGCATTACAGGAGCAATGAGAATATGCCCAACGGCAGCTATGGAACCTCACACCACTACATATGGTAGTGGAAAGTATGGCAGAAAGAACAAGATACAGATTAGGTGGAGAAATCATTAAAAAAACAGCCTCCTTACTTCATAGGAAACTTGGGACGTGACACAAAATGGTATGATGAAAAAGTATAACTTTTCAAAGAAATTAGTTCCGAAATTAAGCAACAATAAGGAATGGGATCCAAATACCATTAACAGACTTGGAAGGAATGCCATTCAATGGTACACAGACAGTTCAAATGCAATAGAAGGAGCTGGGATAGGAGAGTACGGGCCAGGAACCAAGCACTCTGAAGCCTTGAGAAAATCACCAAGTATCTTTCAAGTGGAAATTCACGCCGTAAGAATCATAATGTCGGATAGTCGAGCAGTCATTAAAGCACCGAGCTCTTGTTTAATCAGGTCCAAAATGATGTGGGAATGTCTAGACAAACTCAATGAACTATGTGAGAAGAATATAGTCACCTTTGTAGATTCCCGGGCTCACTGAAATAGAAGGAAATGAAATAGCAGATGAACTAGCAAAGAAGGGGACTGGAATACTCTTTTGGGGACCGGAACCCTTTTGTGGTATCAGCTACAATGTAATATTAGAAGAAATAAGCAAAGGTGAAGAAAAGAGAAGATCTGACCATTGGAAAGATCTAGTAGGGCTTAGAAAATCAAATATTCTAATGGGTGACTACAACGCGTTGAGATCTAATGAATGCACAAGTCATAGTAAAACTGCACTAAGAGTTTTAACAGGGATCCTATCGAAGTATTGTCGCCTGAATGGGCACCTGAAAAAGCTCAAAATGATGAAGGAAGGATAATGTAGATTCTGTGGCATGGAAGAATAAACCTCCATCCACATACTTGCGTCGGGCACAACACCTAGGAGATTAGTAGATAGAAGAGGGACAGTTACTTAAGTAACTGTCTGTAGATATCCTGAAATTTCTCCGTGAATTAGTATCTGCCTTCGCTCAGGAAGTATGGGGAAACAATAGATCTTTTAGGTCTCAGTGAATGTCGTCCCGATATACAAACATCAAAATCAATTGCAGAAGTGGCGAATACAAGTGCCGACTTTTTGCTTTGATGGTGGTATAGCAAATTTCAAATAGTTTTACGAAACCTGTACCATATCTACAATTTTACGGAAAACCCAATAATGCAATATTATACTGGGTATACCAACTTTTTATTGCAACGATCAATTGTTTTCCAATTTATATCCTGAAGTTTCAGATAAAATGCAAAAACCTTCCAAATTTTTCCATTTTTTTAGCTCTTCAAGGATTAATAATCAGTCACATTGGTAGTAAAAATGGATTTGTCGATGATGGCTTGGTAGCATTTTAATCGGAGCGGTTTGGTGACTTTTAAGACATGAACGCTGATGTCCTGATGAAAAATACTTCAAGAAAATGCAAGATCTTCTCTTCTGGGCCTGTGTTATAGTCATAGATACTACATGTAACTGAAGAAAATTCTAAAACAGACTCAACTCTTCTTGTAAAAACATAATAGTCACTGGCGATCTCCTTACAATTCTCTATGTTGTAAACTATCTGTTGTATCTGTTCACAAAACAACCTTTCAGTTGTTGTTTCATCAGTCCAGTCATTGTAAATCTACAATTTTTCACTCACTCACATTAGGAAGCAGGTAAAGTGATTTATAATGTTTTTCAATTGCCACATTTTCCGTAAAATTTAATTTTTTTCTGTCTGTACAAAATTGAATTGCGAACACCCGTTTTGATAAGTGAAGGGCGGTAGTCACTGGGGATGTGATGGAATAGAGGAAAATCGAAACTGGCTGGACGGGATCTAATAAAAAATTTAAAATATTTTAATGGAAATCTGTGTGCAAATAGGGAGTGCAAAAAGCGCTCGACAACAGTTCCTGATTGGTGAAATCAAAAAGAACGGTTTATACAAATATCTATTGTGTACAGTTCATTATCCAATATATCAAATAAAATAACAAGTAAAATCGTATCACAAAAATATTTATTAAAATTACATCGCGAAAACCAAGTGAGCTGCTCATAGCAGAAATTTATAAAATTTATTACTAATTATAATTTATAAAATTTATTACTAATTATTTTAAATACTTAAAATGCTTGCCATCAGTTGCTATGCATGCTATCCATTATTTTTATAGTGGAATTAGCACTTGTCTTGAATTTAAACTCGTTTAAATATTAAACTAGTTCATAATTCTCAGTTGGACGATTCTATGGAAGTTAACAGTTTAAACTTAAATGCCCAATTTGCCAACTTTCTAAATAAAGGAAATTTGAGGATATCTACCTACTTTTAAAATTGAAAATATATAAATCACTTATTTAGATGCTAACGTCCACGTTGGGTACTTATGCGGCAAAAATATTATAACTGAAATAAACAATAGCTTGTTTACTAGTAATATTGTGTTTATTCGTGCACTACTTGCTTTTAATAATATACGAACCTCTGAGAAGTAACGGAAGTTCTTCTTTCTTTTGTTGTTGTGGAGGTGTTGATGGTCTCTCTTGTGCCTTTTCTGGAGATTTTACTGCCACCATACTAGGACTAGGTGCTTCTATATTTGATTCATCGTTTTCTGACATCGACGTCACATCTTTTGTATCTTCGTCATCCACAGATCCATGCCCATGTGCATGGGATTGGTGGTATTTCAAGCCATTGATATGCTTGTATTTCTTTGAACAATTCGCTTCTGGACATTCGAGTAGTATAGGAGATGAAGGTGGACTTGTACAAGTTGATGTAGAAGCAGCTGCAGGTGAAGCTTTGGGTTTTTTAACTGCTCCGCCGGGTTGGGGGGTATTTTCTTCTTCACCAGCTCTGCTTTTTCGTTTATTTGCTGCATCAGGTCGTGGCGGAACAAATGGTGTGGGCGACGATGGAGCTGTAGACGGGCCAGAACCATTGGCCACTCCACCTCGGCGTCCTTTAGCGCCAGCATTACTACCTGCACCACCTCCATTTCGCAGCTTACTATGAACTGATGAACGGGTTTCTACAAAAATAAAATGATGTCACTTTTCAGTTTTTTAATCGAGCTCCTTAACGTCCAGTAACTAATATAATATTGGAAGATATAGGTAAAACCGAAAAAACAAAAAGAAGATCGGTCCATTGGAGAAATCTAGTTAGGATGGGACAATAAAGATACTCCTGAGAAACTATAACTGAGTGGAATCAAGAGAAGGCATAAGACAGACTAATGCCCGGTTGCACCAACCGACCGTAAAAACAGTCGACACAATAACCGTTGATCGACCAATTAATCGATGATTTTCCGATTTTTCAAAATACCAGTTGCACCAGAAAAAGTTACAGTTGGTATTTGAACCGACCGTTGAATGTGAAGTGAAGTGAGCGTTCGAACTATAACCCTACATTATACGTATTGTCAATCTCACATAAAATATAAAATGGAAAGAAAAAAGAAAAGAAATTGAATTTAAAAATAAGTATGGTTGCAAATTTACTTTCTATTGTAATTAACTTATGTAATAGTACATTTGTATTATATATAATTAAAGTTAGCTCAAAATATATTTGTTACTAATTCGAATTTCAAAAAAAAGTGTTAATCAAATGAATTCGTAATGCATTCCCATTTCGTTCCAATTCAGCATCTTAGTGTGGATTTATGCAGCAACATTTAACAATAGACCTTTTTAACGGAAGACATCTTGTGGTTGCGGCGACCGTTGTCCACCTATAGATTTATATAGGAACTAATAGAAGCTAACTGTAATATTAAATGGAAACTGTAACTTAGGACTTGGACAGCTGTGCCTAAGCTTACAGCAACGGTATATTTCTATTCTTCTTTTAGGGACTCGTCCAGGGAATAAATACAATTTATACTTTTATTTTTCTGGAAGAAATATAACGTTGCCGTAATCTTAGGTACACCTGTCCAAGCTCCAAGTTACATTTTCCATTTAATATTACAGTTAACTTCTATTCGTTCCTACATAAATCTATAGGTGGAGAACGGTCGCCGCAACCACAAGGTGTCTTCCGTTAAAAAGGTCTATTATCAATTAGCCTTTAACAATTAACATTTATCAATTATAAGTTGAACTACTCATTTCACTATGACTCCATTTATGCAGACAATTCACAATTATCATTTATCATTTAACAGTTACGAAGTTGGCCAACTTTTGACTTTCTTAAATTAAATGTACCGAATTTTCATCTAGTGCGCAACTAGCACGCAGATCCTTACTTTTTTCATAGAAAAGCGGTTGATTTGGGGTTATGTTGGGTACTTGTTTTCAAGTTGTACTAATAAAAGAAAAAGAGTCTTCAATTCTACTATACATCTTCAAAATTGTTCCAATGCACAAATAGACATAAAAATGTAGGGTTATTGTAACTAGAATCTCGGGTTTTTGCGCATGCTTACTATTTTCTCCTAATTTATAATTGTGTCTGCATAAACGATGGCAGTTTTAGTAATTGTTAAATGATAAATGTTAATTGTTAAATGCTAATTGATAATTGTTAAATGTTGCTGCATATATCCACACTTAATGTTCAACTTCAATTTTATTTTCAATATGTTGATCCCAATCAATTTAAAAAATTTTATCGTTTTCTATTGCTAAATTATGTTATACAGATGTGCCAATGATTACCCTTAATACATTTTCGACCTATATTTGCATTATCACAGATAAAACAGGAAAGCGTCGTTTCCAAATTCCGAACAGTATTTCAATATCATTTCTAGTAGATACTAATATTATGTGAGTTTTGATAATTATTTTGGGATTGTGTTTAGGGGTTACATAGTGGTGTCATTAAGTGGTTTGTGCAGTGCCTATCAAATTACTGCTGAAAAATCCATTATCAAGAAACCGAGCACGAATTAAACTATCGTTATAAATAGTACTGTCGTGTACAGATCCCGGATAGCTTGCTTCATATCACCAATCAGTTGCACATTGATGGAAAATCAGCCCTTACGATTTCTATTAACAAAATCTTAATATGGGTGCGGTCAATTGCTCAGACAACACCAGGAAATCTAGCAACTTTAAAACTGCTGTTTTATCACACCAATTTCTTCATTTGTTCTAGGCATTCCACTTGATAAAGCTATGTAGTACCCTACTCAATGATCTATTCTACACACTGTGCTTTTATGTATGTTAATAATATGATCACCGAGAGCTTGTTGAAATCAATCTGTGGCATAGAACCTCTTAACGTTATTAATAATTGATTCATAGAAGTCACTCCACTATTTTCTTCGGAACGTATTGAATATTCTCCAATAATTCACCATAGCTGGTTTACTGTTTCTTTACAAAAAAGGTATCTTGCTTTAAATTGTTGGTGGTTAAATAAATTGAATAGATCACATCTCGGTCTTTTGTGTAATGTGTAATTTTCCGTAATGTTTCAATCGCAATGTGATACCACCTATAAATAATATTAATATTGAAAATATTGCCGAATCAGTTCAAACTCCACAAAATCAAACAAATGTCATTAGAAAAATAGCAAGGATATTACCATTTGCAATTATCGCCCGAAAACGGTCGGTTAATTCTATCCGTAAAATCAATCGATTAACGGACAGCTTTTGGGTGGTGCAACACGAAAGCTACGATTTACGGTTGATCGACCGATTCAACGGACTGTTTTTTAGCTGGTGCAACCGGGCATAAGTCTGCACTAAAAGTTTTGACAGGTGTCCTAACAAAGCAGCACCGTCTGACTTCGAACAAAATAATTCTATCTTAAAAAATATACAGGACGCTCCAATAAGTCTCACACTCGAGCTCACACTTAACCTGACTATGATGGTATAATTATGTTTAAAAAAGTCGTACGCCATTTTCGAATACCACCAACCGGGGCGTTAAACGTGAAGTATCGCGGTTCGATTACCGGCTGTAGTGAATTTTTTTCTTTTTGTTCTTAGTTCTTTTTTCACAACTTTTGTCCAATTTCCCGTGCTTTAACAGTTCGGCCAGCTCCGTCACGGTTGTTAGTATTCGAAAGTGTTATAAAAATGACGTACGACTTTTTTAAACATAATTATGCACTTTTTATTAAACCCGACAGAATTCAAGATTAAAAAAGCATTTGAGCTAATTTTTTAACGACCTTCTCAAATCTGTTATTATTTTTCATGAACGCTATTTGGTAAAAAAGTTAGTTAGCGTTTGTCAGTTTTGTACAGAAATCCCTATGTCGTCTTTTATAAATAACACAGTGTATCGCACTAATTTGTTCACTAAGATGTGTCTGTGAAAAATCAATATTTTCACACAATGGCTGATCTTGCATGAAAAAAATAACAATATAATGAACGAGCATAAAATTAACCAACAAGTTAGTTTGCTGACTGTGATGGGAAATATTTAATGATTTCACTGGCGTTTCAAAAACGCTAAACAGAATACTACTTGAGATTTATGTAAAAATTGAACATGTTTTAAATCATTTCCATTTACAAAAATATGTTTCCACTCACCCCTTCCTTTTGGTGTTCTATTATCCAAATCACTTGTAGGAGAATCACAAAATCTAGAAAGAAAAACAAATTGATTAGGTACTTAAGTAAAAAATTCAGTAAGATTTTTTAGCAGTGAAAACTAGTCTCGAGTATACTCACACAAACTCTTTTGGATTTTGTATAATATTTAAACAAGCTTGCTTTAACGAAATTATGTTCAAGTGAAGATATTTTTTTTATAAATGTACTTATCATTTCTATTATTATTATTCACATAAAGAACTATTCGAGCCACGTGACAATAAACAATAATTGCTTATTTGATAACTTGACTTTTATCTATACCCGCACTTGTTTCAATCTTTTTTTCAGCAGAGGCATTTTAATATTCTTCTGGCCAACTTAAAAATATCGTGCCTGTATGTTTTCTCGTCTAAAACGTCTGCAGTTTTACCGGTGTGAAGACAGCGGCCAAAGATAGCGGCCAATATTTCCAAAGTCACCCGAACGCGGGAAACAGTGGCGTACCAAAACTTTTTTTGACTTATACGAAATATCAATTGTTTCATTGAAAATGTTTTTTTCAATCATTGAGACATAAAGGGGTGAGAAATCGATAGGCGCATATTACATTTCAATGAAAATATGATGTATAAAAAGGGGTTGCGGGCGTATTTTGCAATTATTTTAATCAAAATTCGAATGCTTCGTGTAATCTTTGTCGGAGCATATTAAAATTATGACAAAATGTTACCAAATATTTTACCTTTTCTCCTTAATAAAAAAATCGGAGGCATTTAGCAACCCTTATATTAAAAATTAGAATTATGTGTGAAATCGTCGTCGGAGCATAATCAAATTTTAACAAAATGTTGCAAATCACTTGTCCTTCACTTCCCGATAAACAAATTCGACTTCCCGAGGGAACCAGAGGGTGCATTCAGCAACCCTCACATTAAAGTACAGGACAAGTGATTTGCAACATTTTCTCAAAATTTGTTTATGCTCCGACGACGATTTCAGACAGAAATCGAATTTTTAATGTAAGGGCTGCTAAATGCACCCCCTGGTTCCC
>CAJUYG010000119.1:143367-183310 GCA_910591675.1 Galerucella calmariensis
TTGCTGAATGCACCCCCTGGTTCCCTCGGGAAGTCGAATTTGTTTATCGGGGAGTGAAGGACAAGTGATTTGCAACATTTTGTCAAAATTTGTTCATGCTCCGACGACGATTTCACACAGAAATCGATTTTTCAATGTGAGGGTTGCTAAATGCACCCAGATTTTTTTATCGAGGAGTAAAGGTAAAATATTTGGTAACATTTTGTCATAATTTTAATATGCTCCGACAAAGATTAAACGAAGTATTCGAATTTTTAATAAAACAATTGCAAAATATGCCCGCACCCCCTTTTTTATACATCATATTTTCATTGAAATGTAATATGCGCCTCTCGATTTCTCACCCCTTTATGTCCCAATGATTGAAAAAGACATATTTTCAATGAAACAATTGATATTTCGTATAAGTCAAAAAAAGTTTTGGTACGCCACTGTTTCCCGCGTTCGGGTGACTTCGGAAATATTGGCCGCTATCTTTGGCCGCTGTCTTCACACCGGTTGCAGTTTTTGTTATACCTGCTGCATTTAATTCTCTTGCTGAACGCACATCCTATATATTTATATTGACAGGTACATGTGGTGTAGGCAACCAAACATACATTTCAATTTCATTATTTATTTTCGACAGTACTTACCTATGAAACAAATCAATATTTTTAGTATTCAAATATTGAGAAAAACGAATACAACTTATACAGTCGACGGAAAAGCTTTGTAACACGAGTATTAAAAGGGCAATTAACAATCTCGAACATTAACTCTGGATTGTTAATGGCCCTCAATAACACACTTGTTGGTTAAATAACGATTACAGCAGTTTTTTATTTAATTTTAAAAAGGAAGTACTTACCGTGGTGGTGCCCAATCATGCCTTGTACAATCTAGTAATGTTCCAACATATGTTTTCCCCCTCCATGTAACGTTTACTACAAGCACACCTGAAATATTAAATTGTTCAACGTCAAAACATGTAAAAAACAAATGCTAAGTTGCTCATTAAAGAATTAATATGATTGTGTAATAGAATATTATTTAACGAGCGTATTATTCACGAGAGCGGGCCCTATGTTAATTAGCAAATTTTTGTTTCGCATTTTCTCCATGACACGGCGCCAATTCTTTTTGCATCTTAAAGTTTCGAGTTTGGACCTCTACCTCTACTTAATAATATATCACCGTTATAAATGAAACTAACTATTTCTAATTAGTTCCACTATTTGATGAAATGATTGTGAAAATTATTATTGACTATTATTTCGATATTGACATATGAATGATATTCAAATCTCTTTAAACTAAATTAAAAACATTTTCTCAAGTTGCAACCACTTTTAGATTGATCATTTCATGTAATATGTTTCAAAAATGTTGAGTAGTTTAGTTCAGATATAGACAAAACCTGTTAATTTAAGTTTTAGCGTGTTATATTTTGTACAAAATCAGGATATCATTCTCCTGTAAGTCAGTGTCAAAAAAATAATTTTTTTAGTACTGTTTCTATTATTTTGCCAGAGTCTTAGTTTTTGATTCTGGTACCTAAATATATGTTTTGAAGATTCTCCAATCTTTATTTCATTTTAGACACACATTCTCTGAATCGAGAGTTTCGTGTAAATCACGACAAGTTCGTGAAACTTTAGTGTTTGGATCCTAAAAACCAGAGGATCTGAACAAATGACAAAATGTCAGAAGTTACATTTGATGTGATGTCTACCTGATATTTAATACTTAGGATAGACCACAGGGTTTGTGTGCAGCTTAAGTCCCAAGATTTTTTGTGATTTTCCGATAGATGGAGTTGGTACATACTTTTGCATGCTGATGCATCACTCAAGACGACAGTCGTTTAGTAAATAAACTGTTAGTAATATTGGGGTTTAGTAAATAATATGTTAGTTATATTAGGGTTTGCTAGAAACTTTGAGGAAGTTTGAAATAAAAATGGATAAATGGCTACGAAATTTTTAAATCAAAACACAAAAAAGATTACGAATTCCGAGTTTCTAGATTGAGACAGAGGGGAAGGGGGGAGATACTCGTTACTAACTGCTCTAATTTAGTCCATGAGTATAGGCATGTCCACGTGACGTCACAAACTATTTTGACATCAGCCTGGTGGTAAAACAATAAACAAAGCGTTCAGAACATGTGGTACTTATTAGTGAGGTTATGCTGATTATAATGATAGATCGTGTTTGAGTTTAGTTGGTTTTGCTTCAGTGCACTTTTAAAATTATTTTAATTGTTGAGCTTGTATATTTAATAATATATAGGTATAGGTTGATAGTTGTTTGTTGTTTGATAATTATTGATCGTGTTTATTGTTTCACCGCCAAGGAATTGTCAACTGTCGTGGACATGCCCTATATATAACCATCAAAATTATCTAGCCTGAATATTGCACCAAAAAATTGTAAATAATCTACACTGTATATTTTATAGCAAATATAAACTTACCGCCTTCTGTTTCGTGCCAAACTATCCCTTCTAAAGTAACACTGGTACCAGGTTCGCAAGGACCGAGACAATCAGGTTCAGTTATGGTACCGACACTTGTGCCAACGCATACATCTGCAACCTCCTAAAACAAAAAGATTTATTTTTTAGAATACATTTTCAATTGGAAATATATTTACAGAAAGCATTGAGAGATCTTGCTTTGAAGTCGAATTGGTACAATTTAAATGTGATTCACACACACGTTCGATGGTCAATTTTTTAGTTTGTTTTGCAATAAAAACATAATAATATATCGGATTTTCCAATTTGTGGAGTATTTTAAATTTCTATAAACTAGTAGCTTTCAATACAGTCTATTTCCTTTCAACTGTTTACAAATACTTTAATAAATATTCGCAACTGTTGGTAGTGCAAAAAAAGCCGGGACAAGTGCGAGTGGTTTAAAATAAAATATTTTTACATATTATTCAGAAATCTATAAGTAAATAACTATTTTTTCTACGGCTGTAATACAAAATTGTTATTTCCTTAACCTTTTTGTTAAAATAGTTAGGTACATTGTCTTAAATGGAATTTGTTTTCTTATGGTTACGACAAACGATGCTATGAAATGTCATACATAATAATACCTACTGTTGAAATATCACAAATAACGATTTAAAAAGATAAATTAGCTTTGGATCACTTTTATATGTTTTATATGTATTTTTCCGAGATGGAATATTATGTCCTTAATCGAAGGCATATTGATCAATTATCATTTTTCCAAATTCTCGAATGAATTTCACTGGAGCTTGCGGCGCAGCGTGCAAGAACAACGTAGAAAACTCGTAATTGGAATCTGATATCTCTTTCAGTTTTGCTCGCACAAAAACATTGAAGACATCGAAATTGTAGGAAACCTTATGCCGTGTAACATGATAATAGTCGATTTAAAAAAACTCTACTCTTTATTTTTCAAAAATTGTTAAACAATTCGAAATTTGGTATATTTAAGCGGCAAGTATAATCAAAATCACAAAATCAAGGAAGGAAATATGGACTAGATTGTTTTTGAAAAAGTGCATATTTTTAAATTTTGTAAATAACTAATGGCAGCCGCTCAAACTAATTTTCTTCAATCCCTTTTTGTTTCATGGACATTGACATTTTCGAGATGCGGTTTGTTGTTGAAATTTAACAAAAAATATTAAACAAATTTTCCAAATCTTTTCAACCCTCAAACAAACAAAAATATGCAATCGACAGAGTGAAAAATTTTATACGTTTTTTCAAGTTTTATTTTTAAAAAATTAAATTAAAAGCTGGGAATTTAACTAACTTACTGATAGTATGAAAAATAGTGTCCATTACGTGTGCGAATATAATTTTATACACTTGTGGAATTGTCTTACTCGGCTTACTCCGTGTGGAACAATATTTTCCACTCGTGTGAAATATGTCAATTTCCGCAGGTATTTTACATAGGTAAATCTAATTAAAAATTATATATTTGTCAGCTTGACAGAGGTCAATCTTAATAAAAATTCATTTGACAGCTTTTTTATCCGTACACGTACGGATAAGTTTTTTTTCCGTACGCGTATGAATAAAGGCCACTTTCCGTAGAACTAGACAGTGCGATATATGTCACTTTCCTATGTGATCGTAGGAAATAGTATATTAGGTACATAACGTGTGCGGAAAGTGACATTTTTCACACGAGTGGGAAATATTGTAGCACGAGGCATGAGCCGAGTGCGACAATCACACGAGTGTGAAAAATCCCTTTCGCACGAGTAATGTACAGTATTTTCCTACGATCACGTGATAATTTCACCAAATAATGTGTAATCAA
The DNA here is from genome assembly GCA_910591675.1 of Galerucella calmariensis. Taxonomy (NCBI): domain Eukaryota; kingdom Metazoa; phylum Arthropoda; class Insecta; order Coleoptera; family Chrysomelidae; genus Galerucella; species Galerucella calmariensis. The sequence goes on from CAJUYG010000119.1 coordinate 147,665, forward strand.
CATCTGATATATTAATACACAAAATGTTACAATTAAAGTCAACATAATTGATTTCAAAATTAGCAATAACTATCTGTAGTGACAAAAATTCATGTAGTTTAACTATATAATATAGGTAGGTTATTACAATTATTAATTGGTGGGATAATTATAGAAATTGAAATTATTATTGTTCACCATACTTCATACATACTTATCATGAATACCTTTCAAGACGATTACATTTTTCCTACTATTATAACAGGTGATTTGGATTAGTTGGTACTACATAGGACTTCTGACGAAGAGTACGCGGGTTCGATCCTCGACCGCGCCCTAAATTTTTTTTAATCAAGAAAATGACAAAAATTTCACTTTTCAAATATATCGCTTCAAATTTAGATATTACATAGGTAAATCTAATTAAAAATTATATATTTGACAGCTTGCCAGTTGTCAATCTTAATAAAAATCCATTTGACAGCTTTTTTATCCGTACACGTACGGATAATTTTTTTTCCGTACGCGTATGAATAAAGGCCACTTTCCATAGAACTAGACAGTGCGATAAATGTCACTTTCCTATGTGATCGTAGGAAAATACTTTTTCGGTACTATGGAATGAATTATGAATGATCACATCAATAACCAGAAGGTGACCAATACACTTGTTCGTTTTGATCTAGCTTTGTTGTGTAAGGTTGAATATTTTTTTCATTTTCTGCACGTTCGTAGAAAAAATGTTCGTAGCACGTGTATTTTCCGCACCTCCGCTTCGTAATGTGAATATCCTCTTATTGATTACCTAATTATTACCTAGTTATCTACGGAAAAAAAAATTGCTCAATATAAAAATGATAGATTTATTTTTATTAAATGGGTAGAACTGGATAAATTAATATATTGATTGTATGTTTTAACTGATCGAATTTTAAATATTAGTGGCTTTCTATTAAATTATATAGTACAATGGGATACGCATATTTATTACAATTTATATTTCATTGAATACTGGAACATTTCATGATTTAGAAATAAATTGCTTTTCAAAAGTGCTGTTGTTGATTAAATTAGATACTTTTTTCTGTAATTTAAATAATATCATGCTATTATTTTATTATTTGTTCAATGTGGCTAGAGTTCCGCCGGCGGAGTTATTAATTTTAAATTAGAATTCCGCCTAGGGACTCATATATTTATTTTTCTACAATCACATTGAAAAGTAGGCTTTTTCGCTAGCCATTGACAACGAAAAGTTTACGATTCTTGAGGAAAGTTACTTTACGCTCGCCGAGCGTAAAATATGGCAAAACGCTCGTTGCCCATGACAACAGATACTACAAACACAATTGTATTGACAGTGACAGATATAAAAGTTTGAAACATATTTGAATTGACATATTTAAACTGAGATATTAAAAAAAATTTATGAATTCTACTTTATATTTGTTTTTAATAGTTAAAATTAAGTGATAGATGAATTCTACTTTTTATTTGTTTTTAATAGTTACAATTAAGTGATTGCAAAAAAAATGTTGTCAATAGATAGGATGTGCCTCCACTTATTGTTAATTTTGACAGTGATGATGGAGATAGTGATGATTTTGTGGTGGGGTAGTGGAAATATTGTGTTTCATTTTTTGTATATCTTTATCCAATTTGCTTTATTTCCACCTTTTCAAAATCACTAATAACTATTATTAAATTAATTAGGTAACAGTTATTTTATAATACACAAATTAAAACAAAAAACGGCCTCTTTTTTTTAATTCAATGAAGATTGTCAAATAACAGGGTGTACTATTTTGAGTGGCCCACTTACAAAAAAGGAAAGTAAGTAGTTCTGAAATTATTGTGGAATTATTTCAGAGGAATATAAATGTTTAGATTAAATAATTGTATTGTAATAACCAACCAGTTTACCTATTTGAAATGAAATATATATTCCCAAGTAATTGTTTTTCTTATCAACACAAGTAAAACTCTAACATCAGATTGACTTTTTTAGTTTTCGTTAAGTGAAGGAAAAAACTACAGCTAGGCAACATCACAATATTTTGTTTTGCAACGTCATCGTCTTTTTATCGTAAATAAACCATATCACTTTTCGCTCTTGATACATAAATAACTATTTTTCCCTACTAGCGTACGGAAAAGTAAATTTTTCAAGTTTTTGGGGAGTATACTTACATTTGAATATTTTAAATATATATTTTTATGATTGTAGTTTACCAAATGACTGAAAAATTAATAAATTTATTATAATTCCGCTATAATTTTCAATAAAAAAAACTTATTTTTCAATCATTTTTTAATGGCCCTGGTATAAGCCTCATCAAATGAATGTCAAATAATAATAATTAATTTGTTCATATGTATTTAATAGGAAATGTTTGTTAACTTTTGGGTTTTTTTCAGCTAGCTAGTAGAAAAAATAGTGTACCTAACACGTGCGTAAAGTGACTTTTCCGCACGCGATTGCTGACCGAGCTCGCTAAAGCGTCGTTCGGCCATCTGCAATAGCGTGCGGAAAAGTATCACTTTCCGCATTATAGTTCATTTAATAACCAGGAGGAGTAAGTTTAAAAGCCTTACCCACACCACTAAAAGTTACCAGATTAGTTACTGAAGGGTGTGTTCCGAAAAAGTGGTCAACAGTCGTGTTCCAAATCTATTAAATATGTCTTGATTGATGAATAAATCATCCACGCATAGTCATAAGTATTATTTAGATATTTAATGTTTATACCTAAGCATTAAACAGACGAGTATTCTGTCACATGTAAAGCCTTTCCCTGTTTCGTATTTGAAATTTTTAATTCAAACCGTTGAGTGAAAAAATATTTTTTCACTCAACGTTCAAACTGAATGATTAGAACATACACATAACATAGTTCTAATATGGCTGTTTTTAATTAGCAAATAACTGAATGCAATAAAAGTCAATAAGTCAATTTTTATAAATATTTTATAAGTTTCACTATACTTTCAGTTTTCGAATACTTGTGAGATACTCTCTTCATGGTAATCTTCCTTTTTTTGCCTTCAAAAACCAATTTTCTAACAAAACCCATTCTTTTCTAAATTGTTCCAAATCTTCGATAGCTTATAACTTCTATAGACAGATATTATCATGCTGCTTTTGACGATATTTTTCCAAATGTGTAGAAATATAATACATTTGATTCTTCAAAGGATTACACAAATGAATTTAACTTGATTCAAAGCTTGCAAAATTTTATTCAATATAAATATCTTCGAGGGGTAAACCGCAAGTGGAAGTAGGTGTACACCGCAGTGGAAGTATGTGGAAGTATATGGAAGTATGTGGAAGTTTGGTGGAAGTATGTGGAAGTTTGGTGGAAGTATGTGGAGGTATATGGAAGTATGTGGAAGTTCACTACAGAAATTAGACGAAATGCAATGAAAATAACGAATTTAGAATTATTGAATAGGTCATTATACAGGGTGTTAATGAATAGGTGTTACAAACTGAAAGAGCAGAAAGAGTAGAAAATGCGAAAATTGGCGTGAAATCTCCTGTCGACATGGGTCGTTGGAACTTTAGTTTTCGAGATACAGGGTGTTAAAGTTACGCATACAACAGGTAAAATATCATAAAAATCAATGCTATTGAGTATTTTCAGAAATTATAAATTTTTGTGCTCGTTATGGAAGCGTGTTGCATTACAAAAATGTTACATGGGTTCTTACATTGTTAACCAACTTGAAAACAGTGTGTGAAAGTATGTGGAAGTTTCGTGGAAGTATGTGTGTAACGTTATATTTGGCCACTATCATTGGAATATTTAAATATCTACCGGACGGCGAGTAGCCAGTCCTTTTTCCTTACCAACATGAGATTCTCGTCGAGAACCTGTAGCACCGATCATCGCTAAAAGGCAAAATTTTTACATTTAATGTGCGACGGATAATCTCCGTTGGTGAGGATCGGTATACACTGATATTAGTCAAATATTTCAATTCTTCTTTCTTATAGAGAGATAGAAATTAAGAACACACTATTAATATGTAAATTCTTTCTCGAAGCGGAGAATGTGAACAGGAAAGGAATATACAACGTATGTCGATTGCTCATCGCATAGTTCAACAATTTAATAGCGAGTAGTTAAAATAAGCTTTTTTTCTCCTGTGAACCATCAACCGATAAGGTTAAGAATTTTTAATTTATTTTGAGAGATTTACCTCAAACTTTATCTTTCCTAAAGTGCATTCAATGTGAATGCACTTACTTAGTACCTGAGACTTCGTACCTGGAAGTTTGTACCTGAGACCTGTACCTGTCAATTTTCCGGACGAAGTAGTTTCCAGTTTCCATTAGACATCTCAGACACGTGGAAAATTGAGGAAAGTAAATCTAAGTAAAAACAACGTGCTTCAACAAACAAAACCAACATTTTTTCAATTTTTTTTCTACTGTGATTTAAATTCAATATACAACTTGTAAATTTAACAACGTTGTTCATATTCCTTCCCTTCCAACATTTCGAGGTTTGTTGATAGAGAGTTGTGAGGTGAAAAACAAGTCGACTAATATTATTCAGGGTGGCGCCCACTTACCTTTCTTGATTAACTTTAATTACATTTCTTAACTTGATTTATTAACTTATTAAATTCATTTGGTTTGTTAACTTCATTTATTATCTCATTATCTTCAATATAACTTCAATAACTTAAATAAAGTAGGATTACCCGCGAACCGGTAAGACTAATCCCTGAATTGATATTAGTTTGGTCTCCGAATTCACACCTGAGGTGCTCTCCACATTGAGTCGCCGTTGCAATTTATCTTGCCTTATTATTTTAAATAAATAATAGGTAACATGTGGAAGTTTTTTCCAAATGTGGATGTAGGTGTACAAGATTTTTGTCGGCGGTTTACCACTCGGATAACTTTTGTTCTTCGAACAGCATTTTTAATTCACTCATCACCATTTTTCAAAAGTCCTGGTACTCCACCAATATTTTCTACACTGTATTTTGTTCCTCTACCTCGGTATAATAAAATAACAAGAGCGGATGTGATGACAAAATTAAGTATAGTTATCTGTCAGAACTATCAAAAATGGGAAATTATCAGCTGATGTCAATGTCAAAAAGTGTTGTGTGAATCTGGGCGGAATCTGACCAATAAGTGGTCTACAAAATTGCCAACTTAAATTCAAGTTACTCCTCCTGGTTTTTAAATGAGGTATAGTTAGGTAAACTACTATAATATGCACGTCCCTCATTAACAATTTAATATCAATTTAAAAATTTGAAAAAAGTGGAATACGTGATAGAAAAAATCCCCGATGAAAGAAGTCAGTCGTTTTCAAAAGTTATAGTTCTCGGAAAAAAGTAGTGTTTAATGAATGGAGAAAGAACTTTCAATAATCGTTAGAAAAACCCCAACTAGCAAAATGGAATTCTAAGAGGACTGAATTGTTGTATAACAGTCGAAAAGCGTTGTTTTAAGGACTGTTTGTTTTTATTAAGCCTTTTGTTGCGATAATTTTGTTCTTAAAGAAAATTGTTGTATTGAATGATTCTAAGGTGACATTTCTTTTAAAATGATATAATACCTTATAAGTAAGTTTATACAATATCGGAAATATCATTTTATAAGACTTTCATACCTATTATATAAGAGTTCTATAATGTACTTTATAACTAACAGCTACAACATTATAAAATAGTTACTTAAGCTTGTCTTATTGAAGCTGTATAATGTTGTATAGGTAATAAGTATTGTATAGCATTCAATTGCGTTGCATTATAAAACACTTTTTAGTTGTACAGTGCCTTAATATTCTCCGTTATAAAACAGTTATCTTATACCGTTCCATTTTACAATAAAAAATTGTTTAAGTAATTTCTTAGGGATAACGTGAAACTATATTGAAAAATGTGACTTTAGCTTTATTCAGAAAATTATATTGTGAAAGAATATCCATATGGAGTGATAAAGATAAACTATTAAAATCATTAAAAAAAAAGTATTTTAGGATATTCTATTTTATCGTTTTTTTTAAGTAGCTACTTGAAACTTAACCAGGATTGAAGCGCTTCATTTTCCCACCAAATATATACCTATAAGCTAACAGTAAAATTTGCGGCGCATCCAAATTTGTGCTATTAAACCATCCAAATGAAATTATGTATCATTTTTACTATCGATGTTCGCCCAAGCGGCCCAAGTCGTTTTGATAAGTCTCTATTTCTACAAATGAAATGTATGATGCACGTTCAAATTGAAATATAATTTGGTTCTGATATTCTTCACTAAAAAATGAAATGCTTTTATAAACTGCTAAATGACAAAATGTTTCCATTGTGCTCGAAAAAACAGCATTATAAAAAAATATATTACATTATACAACCATTTTGTGAGACCTTCATAGTGCCGCTTCAATCCCATTTTATAGATGTGACTACATGAAACACTATTAAATCATTTTATAGTAGCTGTATAAATGATTATAAAAAAGTCGATTAAGAGTTGTATAAATGTGTATTGAACAATCATAGAGTAGTATAAACTTTTAATAGAACTGTTATACAACCAAACAATTGTATAAAAATGGGCCCTTTTTAGTTGTATAAGGATCATTTAATTGTTTTGTGGACCGTTATAAGAATTTTAGTATCCTATAAGATATCTGTTTATAGAAACCTTATAGAATTTAAATTGCTACTTGGGACGTTCCTATTATCACTAGTATAAAAAAAATTCGGTACTTACAACAGGTTTTATTCCACTGAAATTTCTTGGCGTTGTAATTTTATTCTGAATACCGTGACGAACTTTGAATTTTTCCAACCACCCTATACTGGCATTGAAATTAATCTCTCCGTGCGCCCTTGCGAACGACAAAGCTCTTTTTCTTATTGCAATTCCGGTAAGTTTGACATTCTTGCCCGTACTTAAAATCCATTGAAGAACTTCTTTGTCGACTTTTTCGAATGTACACGGTTTGATACGTTTTTTCGAGCCACCATTGACGTTATTAAAAGCCGACAAAATGCGTTCGCGATTTTTTTTAATTGTAGACAACGTACTAGCCGCGATATTATATTTCAAAGCTAGTTCATTTTGCTTACAGCCCTTATTGATTTGATTCAAAATATCGACTTTTTCATCGATAGTGAACACTCTTCTTTTCTTGGACATCTTGAGCGATAATCGAAATTGAACTGATTTAAAATTTGCAACATTTTATATTTATAGTCAATAATTTCCTGTCTTTATTTACTACCACTCTAATGACATTTAAAAATTCAAGAAAATATACATCACTTTATGATCACCTCTATTATTTAAACATTTATTTGGGAAAGAAGATAACAATAGAAGTAATCAAAATGTAATTTAAATAATAAATAAGTACTTAACAAACAATTACAAGATAATAGAATTTATGTAGGATTAAAATTACGAACGGACGTAAAGGATCCTGCAGGATGGTCCCCGAATAAATTCTTTGAAATCTTGATAGCTGGTAGCCCATGACACATGTCTGCTGATTGGTTTTCTAATGGTACTAATTGTTATAAACTACTGTTAATTCATAAAAAAGGTAGAACGTGTCGCTGGACACATGGTAGGAACTTTAGTTCCTTTTAAGTAAAAATTATGTAATACATCTGACGTTATAGATAAACAATTTGTATATTGCTTGGTGGTCGAATAGTAAGCAAGCCAGACCCTCACGCGGTAGACCCGGGTTCGATTCCCCGTGAAGAAGTTTTTTTATTGTTTATTTTATTTTTAAATAATTATTCTGCTTGATATTAATAACGACAACAGGTAGACGTTTGAAATATTTAGCAGAATATTCATTATTATAGATAATGGTACGGTACCCTTCATGAGGGAGTCCGACTAGCAACATCTACTTATAACAGCATTGTATATTTAAAAAAGGAAACCGTAGCATTATACAAATTGGACATTCAAGAACTTTACGTTTACCACAAAAAAATTAGTGGAAACATAAAATTGAATTGTTAAATTTTCAATTTGAAGTTATATTACAGTTTATAGAAATTTTTATTTTCTAGATTTTTTCTTAAGTGGGTTGTAGAAAAAATATGCTGCTCGACTCGTGTGGATTGTACATATCGCACTAGAACGATTGAGCGCTCCGCCTACGGCGACGTGCTCAAACTTCGTCCTCGTGCAATATGGCCATCATATCCACACTAGTTGCACAAACTACTATTTCTTTCAAAATATACCCTTTTACATTTAAAAACAACCTGCCAAATGTCAAATCAATTTATCCATCCCTTTTGAAGTTATCGAATTAAAGCATTCAAGTTTTCAAAATTTCAACACCCTGTATTTCGAAAAGTAAATGTGCTAGACCCCTTAATCGCGCAAAAAAATTATGGAAATAATAGTAAAAATTTATCCGAACAAATTCAAGTAGATCACCAGCACTGCGAATACCAGGTTTGCATAGAATTTTAATATAGCATCGGTGGTTCAGTGGTAGAATGCTCGCATTCCACGCGGGCGGCCCGAGTTCGAATCCCAGTTGGCCCGAGTTCGAATCCCGGCCGGAGCATATGAATCGCATATGAATCGCATATGAAGCACGCAAGCAAGGCACATAACGAAGCAACGTAACATAACGTAGCGTAACGTAACGCGTAACGGTCAGATCTTTTGCGTCGCGACCCCTAGTCGCTCAAACAACCTGACGTAAAGAGCTGAAGTTCCAAAAATGTTTAACATTCTTCCATGTGCTATTTAAAGGACATGCCCGCGTGTAATTTTCCCGGAATTACTACCGAACTCAGCAGTTCAAAATCTTACCCCCTATGTTAAGCATTTATTTCCATGTATTTTTTTCATTGTGGCTTTTTCGTTATAGGAAAACATGTGAAATGGAATGAATTGAATATTTTCATAAAAGGAAATGGAAAATATCAATATTTTCATAAAGAACTCAACTTTTCGTAGAAAATGAAAGAGTTTTCGTGGGACTAATGGCATAAACATTTAATTTTCCTATTATTTTTTTCAAAATACACATTTGGAACTAGAAGCGTCCCTAAAAACGACAGTCTTTCGACGAACGAACTGTTAATCATCTGAGATTTTACGGACTGCCTTTGATATAACTCACGGCTTCTCGTTTGGTCTTTCCATCACCCCCTAAGGACTCGTTCTGGATAAGCTTTCGGAAATACGGCAACATTCCAATTAGGGATTATGTTGGAGGAATAAAATATCAGTTCGTTTGGGAGAATTTAGGAGACCATATAATGTATCGGAATGGAAAAGGATTGGTATTTTTCCGTTTAACGGTGATCACGCTTTTGTTATTTTTTTATATAATGTTTTTACAACCAAAGTATGTAATACCGATAATAGTAAAATGTTTACTCCTGGGTTTTCAGGAAAATCGGTGAAATTTTCAGTTTTCTGAGGGAAGACAGCTATTCTTCTGAGTTTTTTTGAGCAGTTTTTTCTCTTTACAGTAAAATTCTTCCCGGTAAAGCATCATACCCGATGAAAGGTCACATTCTGAACTTTCCTTTGATATGTGTATCAAGTATTTTATTTGATGCATTAAAAAGAAATTTGTTTCTAAATTTGTTGTAATGGATGCCTCATTTTATTCTCGCACGCCGCCACGCCACCCATCTATCTATAGTGTGATCGACGGCGTCTGCTATAGTGCGTGTACACGTGGATGCTTTCTGCTGCATTGTTTGTCAACAACTGACAATTTTACACTATCTCTTCCGTGATTTTTCAAGAATAAATTATTTTTCGTGCTATGGTTACAATTATTAAACTAGATAATTGTAAATGAATATATTATTGCTATAAAATTAACAGCAGCTCAATTTATTTAACAATGTCACCGTGTGCTATGGAAATGATATGTTTAATATATATATATACAAAATAGTTTGACAGTTCTTGAGAAAACGCAAAATGTCTGATACTGATAGCAATATTTCAGTACCTTCCACTCCTCCTGAACTCAAAAGCGTTGTAAACTCAATAAAAATAATAATAATAATAAATAATCCTTGTCTTTGTATTATTGGAGCGCATTGGAGGGGATTGGGAGTGTTTAAAAATAATTGAATCACACTTCTTTCACTTTTATAATTTATTTATTTTGTTGTTCCAGACCAAAGCTAAAAAAGTTTAATATGGAGTCGCTTTGATTTATGGGCTGCTTACTAAATATAACTATTATAATGATTTCGAGTCCGTTTATGACGTATTTCACAAGAGCAGATGAATTAACAGGAGAATTAGACATCGTTTTAATGTTATGCTTCTGAATAATATGCAGATTATAAGAAAAACAATAACAAACCCGAAAAATTAGAAGAAAGTTTGTAGCACGCATGCCCACTTCGATCGTGCCACCTTGTCGAGGTAGTGCTTTAGGAGTGAACTCCATACACTCTGGGGTGAGTTCAAGAACGTCACACTGGTTGAAATTTTGCACTGGATTGGTGGGGGTAAAGGGTGATCGTAGTGCGACGCTCCATCGAATGGATTTACCTTCTTGTGGTTGTTAACTATAACCATACTTTTTTAAATATTATTGTTCAAATTTCGAATTTTTCTATTTTAAATGTAGAGTAGATAATATGGATAAACAACGTGTAGCCTTGATTGCGCTTACATTGGGAAAACAGTTTCTTGAAGGGATTGGTACATTCCGACTCAGAAAGCGAGTCGGATGATGAAATGGAAATCTCTTTAATATCTCAAATTGATTCAAAGTTGCAACCGCGGAAAAGAACACATCCAAGGTGTAAAGATTACTTTGAACGAGTTATTCCCAGCTTTAAGTACTTTTAAGGAGTTTCAGATGAATTTTAGAATATTTATAACTAGCCTAGGTCTAACATTAATGCATCTGGCGCCAAGTGTTAAAAACAGAAAAATTTTAAAAACCCTTTAGGCGCGCCAATCAACCACAAATAAGCTTGATAATATTTTAAATTTGAATAGGAAAAGGAAATTAATTTATTTTAAAATTAAAAATTTAATAAACATTCATAGTCATACATACCAATCTAAATTCTAACCACAAAATATGCAAACCAAACTAACAGGTGCGATTTCTAGCCGAGTCGGGACTGGTGTAATTTGAGCGTCGCTCGAGTGTCGCTCTAAGGAGTTCTCGGACTGTGGGGGAGTACACAACAAGAAGACGCTTAAGAGTTCTCAGACACAACAAAAATAAGTGAATTTTATACTAGTGCGATGTTCTCGAACGTAGCCCTGAAATCACAGAAACGACCGCGGGGTGCGCCGCACTTTTCGCTCCAAAGGGGCATCTCGAACTGCTTTGGAGCAAAAAGAGCTTACGGAGTGAAAAGAGTGAGCAAATCGAAATATGAAAATCCAACTCCACTAATATTTCCCTTCACTATAATGAATCGTAATTAAAATTACCATACCGATATGTTAATTATCACAATCTGATGAATTTAACAGAGTAATTAATGTAGTCCAAACATCTCTCGATGTTAAAATCATCAACTAGTGACTGCTGCATAAACTTACGATAGTATAATAATTATAGTCGAAGTTACTATGTATTTCCTCATTCTCATAACATGCTGTTTATTGATTACAAGTATTTATCACTGTTTACTATAATTTACCAGTATCGATATCGCTTGTAATTGCCTGATGCATTATTAATTTATTATAATTAAGTACCTAGTTCTCCTGATTTCTCGCTCTCGCTCATTCTAGTTCGAATAATATCCGTAAGTGAATAATTCCAACGTAATAGAATTTACCGATCGCTTTTTGTACGTCGATAAACATTTTTTTCCACGACTATTTGATAATTTTAACATTTTACGTGTACTCCTTCAAGTATAATGACGTACATATTAACCCGTGTATAATGGGAGTGGATAATGAAAAGGTCACATGACACATAATTATATTGATTATTTTTTTCACTGGTCAAAATCTGACATTTTGGTGGTTTTAACCAATAGCAATGCATTATTCTAGCCAATCATTCGGTATTATACTGATAATTCTGCTTCCTCATCGATAATACCTTGTTTACATTGATACGTCAAAATTTAACTTTGAATTTGTCATTATTGACAACTAAAAGTGCTTCGAAGTACATTGAAAAATGAACACAAACCGTTTCAGTGCCATCACCCAAGAGAATAATAAAATGAAAAAATATAGCAAAATCCTTTTAAATTGTTGAAAAAAATAATCTTCCCAAATACAACACGCTCTTCAAATTTTATCACATAATTTTTTAATTTCATCACTCAAACTTGTTTATTTGAGAAAACATTCAAAAAAAACTAATTTAGATAAAATCGCTCGTGGAAAAGAAAAAATTATCGATAAAATTTGAAGCACTCGTGGTATTATTACCTTTCAAGATTATTTATACAAACGACACAATATATTAAATACAAATTTTCACCACGATTCACCACGGACTCGAACCCAAACCTAAATTCCGCGAATTTTCAGAGTAAGGCGACTATTCTGTAATAGTCAAGAAAACATTTTTGTATTCTGTATAAAATTTTTATTTTAAAATTGCAAAGCGCTTTCGGCGGTTAAGCCATCATCAGTGCCATACCTGCAAGTAAGCAATAATTGTTGGAAAATTTTTAAAAAATATTAGAAAAGAATTACTTACTCGTCAGATATAAAACAAGAAACTTAGTCAAATGTCTACAACACATTAACGTCACTACATTAAATTTAAAATTTTTAAAAATTAATTATCCCCTGTTTGGGGTTAAAATGTATTCACATTAAGAACATTTTTAATTTTATAATTCTTCAGCCACTACACGAACACGTGTTAGTAGACCGGAAGACGAAGTGACACTACACACTACTTCAATTTATCTCCATTTTTGGCTGACTTGTTCATGAATAATTTGGAAGTTAATCACATAGTCAACGAAAATAATAGTGAAATATTACACTGGTTCAGATATGTGGATGATTGTCTTGTTTTTATTAATGGTAATTCAGATACAGCTAATAACCTTTTGAATAGAATAAATTTAATTCATCCCAATATTACTTTCACTTTAGAGATTGAATCCGAAAGTAAAATAAATTTTTTAGACCTCACCATTCACAAATCAGATAAATTAGAATATAGCATATATAGGAAACCCACACAAACTGACCATGTCATTCCATCTTTTTCAAATCACCCTCATCAACATAAAATGGCATCTTTTTATTGTTACATTCATAGACTTCTTAATGTCCCACTTTGAATTATAATAATAAGTTGAATATTATCAAACAGATTGCTTGTAATAATGGTTATAATCCCAACATAATTAATAAGTTAATTCAGAAAATCAAAAACAAAAGAGAGCAAAACTTGACTTATCTTTCTGAAGAGAAATCTTTTAGATATTTAGCTTTACCTTTTCTGAATGAAAACATCTCTCAAAAAGTTTCAAAATTGTTTAATAATAAATTAGTAGATACTAGGATTTCCTTTAAAAACAGTAATAGTTTGAGTAAACATTTGGTTAATTCAAAAGATAAAATTAATAAATTATCAAAAAGTAGTATTTACAAACTTGAATGTAATGATTGTGAAGCTTCATACATAGGTAGAACTTGTAGGCCTTTAAAAGTTCGAATAGGTGAACATTTGAGTAGATGTGACAATTCGGCTTTTGGTCATCATTTAAAATTTAATAAACATAGTTTCAGTCCTAATCGTGATTCAATAATTTTAAAACAAGTTAATTCTAAAAATTTTAACAGGTTGGATTTTCTAGAAGATTTACAAATTAGTAAAGAATTGCAAAACAATGATCTTTGTCTGAATAAACAAGTACAATTAAATAGATCTTATTTTCCTTGGCATAGACGTTTAATAGATTAAATAGTATATCCATGAAAGTTCTCTCTATGATGATTTTCATATTTATCAACAACATTATCAGATTGATACCATATAGTTCAATTAATGATCATCAATTCAAAATTTTTCCATATCTTTTAAATTACAAAATTTATTTTTGGTTATTTCTGGACTCTTGTCAGGCTGTTTGTTTGAATTAGATTTGGGAATGGGTTCTCATTAGACCCTTAATCTTTTTCTGGCTAAGATGTTTTGATTAATTAGTTCTCATTAGACTATAAATCAGAATTTTCTCAATGAAAATAACTTACATTTGTTTTTTTTTGGGATATAATTAGATACATATTCAACTAATAGTTCAATTTGCATTCAAATGTAATTTTGTTATTAATAATTTGCTGTAATTTGATTTACATACTTCATTCTTTGAATGATTGTTGTGTTTGGAGTTTCTTCTGACCACTGATTGGTTATCTACTTTAATTAGATTTAGGACAGGGTTCTCATTAGACCCATAATCTTTTTAGTTTGGTATCAGATTTGAATAATACGTTCTCATTAGACTTTAAAATCAAATCTGTTCCTTGATTTAGATGGCTGATTTTTGGTTTTAGGAGACTACCGGATCACAATTTTTATTCATTAAAATTTGTTATTCGAAATTAGGTTCAGATAATTACTTTCATTTATTCACACAAATATTTTATAATTTTCAAATTAATTTATTTGATTTTGGAGTCTCTCTTGACCTATTTGTGAATTTTCCTTTTTGAATTAGATTAAGAAATGGGTTCTCATTAGACCCTTAATCTTTTTCGGCATCTTATGATTTGATTGGTTTTCATTGGACCTCAATATATCAAATTTATTTAGTTTATTTAGAAAATTCACATATTTGGTTTTGTGACATTACCAGATCAAAGAAAGTTTTTTACAATAATTTCACTTTTATGCTCATGTTGTATAGCTTGAATTCTATGTCCGCTTTAATTGTCATTTGTCATTTTATTTTTATTTTTAAATTGAATTGAATTTTAAAAAAGAATTTTGATTTTGGAATCTCTCTTGACCTATTTGTGAATTTTCCTTTTTGAATTAGATTTAGAAATGGCTTCTCATTAGACCCTTAATCTTTTTCGGCATCTTATGATTTGATTGGTTCTCATTAGACCTCAATATATCAAATTTATTTAGTTTATTTAGAAAATTCACATATTTGGTTTTGTGACATTACCAGATCAAAGAAAGTTTTTTACAACAATTTCATTTTTATGCTCATGTTGTATAGCTTGAGTTCTGTGTCCACTTTAATTGTCATTTGTCATTTTATTTTAAATTGAAGTAGTGTCACTTCGTCTTCCGGTCTACTAACACGTGTTCGTGTAGTGGCTGAAGAATTATAAAATTAAAAATGTTCATAATGTGAATACATTTTAACCGCAAACAGGGGATAATTAATTTTTAAAAATTTTAAATTTAATGTAGTGACGTTAATGTGTTGTACACATTTGACTAAGTTTCTTGTTTCATATCTGACGAGTAAGTAATTCTTTTCTAATATTTTTTTAAAATTTTCCAACAATTATTGCTTACTTGCAGGTATGGCACTGATGATGGCTTAACCGCCGAAAGCGCTTTGCAATTTTAAAATAAAAATTTTACACAGAATACAAAAATGTTTTCTTGACTTCTATTCATGTGTACTCAGCTATAAATATATTCACCTATTCTGTAATATTTCGTTCAGCAAAGGTTTCGTTTACAAACGATTGGAAGTGTGAGCGAAAATTTTTCAAAACGTTATTCTGTATCTCTTTCGTTGACCACTTTCTGATGTTAACAAAAGTTGGACGTTTTCAAATGGGTAGTAGAGCATAATATCACAGCACTGTCAGATTTTTGAATTACATTAGTGATGAAGATCGCAGCTAATATCCATTCTATATAAATACATATCTGTCAATATCAAAATCTGTACTACTATGTTATTTAATATACTGCACAAACCTATGAATGTAAATAATAAAGGACTGTGATAGTTTTTTTTCACGTTTTTCATGTCAATATTTTTACCAACTTTGAAATAGTTTGCAGTGACAACGTTGTACAACTTTCAACTGCAATTTGAGGTTATGGCTCTTTGTTATGGTTAGGTAAAGGAAAAGCTTAGCTGAGGTTACGAATTTCTTACTTGAAAAAATTCCATCAATATGGAAGAAAAAAAGAAACGATAAAACAAAACAAGTAGAAGTCAATACTGTTACGAACTCACTGATTCAGAAGCCGGTCCTGTCGCAAACTATGAATGCGACCTTTCTAGAAAGGTTCTTTCGCAGGTAATATTCAGACTGTTCTCGAAACGTACCATACAATGGTTTATTCACGAATGTTCTCGAATTATAAAGTATACGCAGAGGTGGTAAATTCAAGAAGGTTCTGGAGTTACGAAGTACTATATATACGCGGGTTTTTGAGTGAGTCGGAGAGTTGTTCAGTATACAGTGAATCGGTAAACAGTTTCAGTATACAGTGAGTGAACAGATAGTGAATATAAATAGTGTTGAAGATAAATTAGGACAATTATTATACCGAGTGTAAATAAATTAGTAGACGTTAAGTAGTGTGTATATAAATTAAGTTTATTATAGTGTGTAAGTGTTTCTTTTATAAATCAGTAGTAATTAGCCATAGTGAGTGTATAATTTTATCCCACGGTAAAAACTGTTTAAATAAATAAGAAAAAACATTACAGTACACATGCACTGGTACAACGAAAATTGAAAATTAATTTAGAGATGGGATCCAATAACCTAATGTTTAGGGGTCGAAGTGTTCTTAATTAGTGACATAATATTCCATCTCGGAAAAATTATGGAGGGAGATTCTTCGGCCTACCTCCCAGGACTATGTTTAATTGACAGATATTTACATCATTGTATTTCATTCTTTTTAAATCCTCTCCAGGAACAAGTGAAAAGATGCCTGTTAAAGGCTGGGCTTTTAACATTAGTATTTAGAGATCGCAAATCGCGAATTCCTATTTCCCACATAAATTACAGGAGAAAATTGTTCCATACTCATGCCCATACTTTTATGGATCGTTTCAAAATAAACTAACCGGAATGAGCGAAACAAATTTTCATAGCAAATTAAAGGCTCTTTATAACGTTTTGATAAATTCACTCCTACAAATGTTTGGCGGTTTCGTTGGAGAAATTGGAAAAAAATTTGAAAAATAACTTTTCAAACCATATATGTATAATTTTCGATATTTTAATCGTTATTTTATAGCTACACTTTTTTATATTATTATATTGATTAAAAGTAACCCAAGAAGTAAGCTTAAGAAGAAAAAAACGCCACATATTCTCGATATTAAACCATTTGACCATAAAAATAATAAAAACATGGAAAAACAAATAAAAAGCCCAACCAATCCACCTTAAGGAAAACCGTCGTTATTTGGATGCAATGAAGCGTGGAATATTGGACTGTTTTCTCATCGTCGTCACCGTCACGTGGGGACGGCGTGAGGTAGGAGGGTGCAGGGAGTGAGTGAGGGGTGAGTGTGTATCACGTGGACGAAATCAATACTGCGGTTTATAATGCCGTTCTGGTGTTCTAAAGCAGCACCGCCTCACGATGCTACCGCTGCCGACGCTCGGAGTCCGCAAGTTCCGTCTTTATACAAAGGCGGCGTAGGCGGAGACGAAAATTCCATAAACGACGAAACAGGAATGGAATCAGGCTTTTGGATATAACATTAAGTAGGAAGTATAGTATATTTCTTTTGGTAAGAAAAAGGAATTTTATTGTTAAATATTTTGGTCTAACATCTGAAATTCAAGATGAAATTATATAAATTCCGGGGTCCGGTCTGAGAGGTAACAGTATTTAAATACCAGAAAATTACATCTTAACAATAATATACAAATATCGAAATTTCGTTTTTACGGTATTAGAGAAAATTATTATTAGTGAGTGAGAATAAAATAATGGAGACTTCTAAATTAGTGAGTGAGAATAAAATAATGGAGACTTCTAAATTAGTGATTTTCACATATATTTTAATAAAAGTCCAGAAAAATGAAGATTTAAACAAACATCCATGCAAAACAAAAGGCTGCATTTTTGAATGTAAGATCATTTTATCATAAACAAAATATCTTGAACACGAAGATGTGGAAAAAAGTTTCAAATAAAAAATATAGATATCAAAATTTTCTATAAAATAAGTCTTAATCACTTTGACGTATTTGCAACAGAATCCGATGAGATATTTGCTATAAACATATATAATTTATAGCTCAGCCACATAAGATTACAAATAATATAATTTTAAAAAATCGAAAAAAGTAAATTTATCAACTTTTTTCAAACGTACCTCTATCTATAAAGTGTAGTCAATTTAGTCATCCTGGGAAATATTTTTTTTCCATTTTATAATTGTTTTCTATTTAAATTTGAAAAAAATACACCGTATATTCCTGCATAAGTTACTATTTTTATATCCCCATAAAATGATATATATCTGAGATTTACCCTATTGAAAAATAAAAATGTTTATCTCAAATAAATGAAGAAATTGAATTGCTATATTTCATAGAAACGATAAAAAATTGAGAAATTTACATTTTCCGATTAATTTAATAAACTATTACAGTTCCCAATATACATGGTATTGATAATTAACAGTTGCCTAGCTTGTAGAAAATTAAATTTTTCCAACAACTATGGATTCTTTGAAGTGATCAGAATACACCATATTTTTTTCAAATTTCCCAATTAAAAATTAATACCTTAAAAAGAATATTTAACGTCACCTGTTTCGTTTTGATGAGACTTGTTCCTCATTACTTGTTCCTTATTACCCAAAATGACTCGCAGACTTATTTGCGGTGTTGAATAAAAATTATAAATAATAGAGATAGTTTTGGGAGTCGGAACTTTTTTATTGGGAATTTGTTCCTCTATAAAGTTCTTTCTCATTTTCTCACTTCTGTCAAATTAACTGACAGCACAAAAGTTTATACAACAAACAAAGACTAAATTCAAGGCAACTAGATATATACTAATTACGTAGCTAAAAAGAGTGTTAAAATGAAAACCCCATTTAAAAAGCATTGGTCATTTACGCACGCTTTTGGGTGTTATAATGAAAGTCCCATACAAAAAACGTTGATCATTTACGCACGCTTTTTAACGTATGTATAATGTATGATTCCACACATTTTTTTTTGGTTCGTAAATGCCTAATTTTAAAGGTGGTCGTAGATAATCGTATTTTACATTTAATCCAAATCAACATTCTTGTATATAGTTAATTGAATGATATTAAATGAGTGGACTGTACACATTGACTTGATGAGAATTTATTTCATACTTGTTAGATCATTTTACAAATTGTGACTGTCAAAGTGACATCTCGAACTACAAACTTGATCTGCCGTAATATATAAAAATTAACATAATTAACTATTTAAACAATTCTTTATATTCTCTGTATTCCAATTTTGGAAAAATTGTACTTCATTAGGAAGGACAAGATCATTTGTATAACTTTTTAGGAGACACTTCATATAATACGTCGAAAATAGTAATTGATTTTGATTGCTTTATAGTAAAGCAGTGAAGCATACCGAGATCAATGATTTGTATTTTTTTCCTTACTATATTTTAAGGCATTCATTCCCATAAATTGTTTTTTTCCAATTTTCAATAAACGTATTTTTAAATAAAAAATACATATTAAGGTGTTATGAAAAATAAAAGTACCAAAAATATAATAAAATTGAACTCTGTTATTTATTTATAATAAAATAATTTTTTAATGAACCAATATAATAGAAAAATACTGCAAAAAATTACAAAGAGTTACAACACAAATTATTATAAAAGAGTTCATTTTTAAATATATACAAAATTATACAAATAGATGAAAACTTGTCTCGATGGAATTTCCCGCAAAAAGTGACACTACTGTTGATAATAATTCCATTCCATTTCTTGTAATGCCAAAATTTCAAGACACTTACTTTAATATCAGTGTTGACAACTTACTGAATATAAATAGCAACCTATAGTGAGATTAGTGAGTATCACGGTCATTTGAACATAGAAAAATAACAATTATAAACAGGATAGGTCATATTATGACACCACATATTGTGGTGCCAAAAATAACTCGATTGAACCTAACTTGCCTCAGTATAAATGTGTATTCCAAAAAATAACCCTTTGAAGTTACAAAATGCAAATTGGTTTCTCAACCACGACGATTAAGACAAGTAATATATCAGAATTGGGCAGCAGTAGATAATTATAATTTCGGGGGTGTCAATTGAAGCAAATGTTGCATTTTTTCTTGTTATTGTGTTACCCAATGAGGTATCTGTTTTTGGTCACGTGACGTCGCATTCAAAATTATTAATGGGACAACCTGTATATTTGTGCCTTTCTGTGTTCCTTCCGATAAAACAATTCCAACTAACTAGCACACTTGGGGTCTGAAGTGATTAATTCAAGAGCTACAGGTACTTAAAGGATTGTAAGTTGGAAAATTCATAATTGAATCCCCTGTAATTTCCGGCAATCTTACATTCGTACGTAATGATTAAGACAAACCAATATTGTCTTATTGGCTTTTTTGTCATTATCATGGCAAACTTGACAATAGACAGTCTTTTTTATAAGATTTGCTATGCTACTTTTTAATCGATATTTAATAGGTAAACAGGTTTTTGTGGAAAAAACACAATTTTATGTAATTTTACTCCATGATATACAGGTCGTTCTATTATTAACTTTCAAGTATTATTAAAAATTACAATATTGGTTTGTCTTAATCATTACGTTCGAATGAAAGATTGCCGAAAATTACAGGGGATTCAATTATGAGTTTTTTAACTTAATCCTTTAAATACCTGTAGCTCTTGAATTAACCACTTTAGACCCCAAGTGTGCTAGTTAGTTGGAATTGCTTTATCGGGAGGAACACAGAAAGTCACAAATATACAGGTTGTATTAATAATTTTGAATGCGACGTCACGTGACCAAAAACAAATAACTCATTGGGTAACACAATAACAAGAAAAGATGCAACATTTTCTTCAATTTACACCCCCAAAATTATAATTATCTACTACTGCCCAATTCTAATATATTACTTGTCTTAATCGTTGTGGGACACCATGTTGTTATATCGGTTATTTGACATATGATAATGAAAATAATTGTTGATGCCAAGGTCTAATTGTATCCGTGCGTTGAATGATAAGTATTATTTTTATTTTATTATTTTATTATTTTTTTTTATTTTATTATTTTTCACTCAACGATCCGTGTCAACGACAACTAATACCTACCTACTGCAAAGTTTTTGTGGCATAATGAAAAAAGGCCGTATATTTTTAAAAGCCACTAAGGGGCAAAAATAATGTTTTCAATCAATGGTGCCATAATATTCGTTGATTTGTGACGTACACAAAAATGTCGATGGGTTTAGGGGATCTCAATCCCATAGTATTTTAACGGGGTGAAAAGATCCCAACCTTTCTTTTTAAGATGCACAAGAAAGCCACTTGTCAATTATTATTATAAGATATCTAAATAAGTATTTGAGAAAAAATCAATTTGCATTTGATCATTTTGCTGTCATTTTTTTCTTTGCACCTTTTCACTAAGGCAAATTATTTTTAGCCCTGGAATATGTGGTTCAATAAATTTGTTACACCCTGTAGACAACAACTATATTCAATAATAAAAAATTCCTTTATCTAGGACCACCTTTAAAATTAGTCATTTACGAACCAAAAAAAGTGAGTGAAATCATACATTATACATACGTTAAAAAGCGTGCGTAAATGATCAAGCTTTTTTTATATGGGACTTTCATTATAACACCCAAAAGCGTGCGTAAATGACCAATGCTTTTTAAATGGAGATTAGTATCAGTTGCCTTGAATTTAGTCGTTTGTTGTATAAACTTTTGTGCTGTCAGTAAATTTGACAGAAGTGTCAGACATAGCGAAAAATATTTGTTATATTTAAAATTTTAATTACACTTATTCCGAATAGAAGAACCTCGAGAAGAATGCATTTTTTCGGATTGCACTCTACCTGAAATTAGAATTCGTTGTGTATATACACATTGATTCAAAAGTTTTGCATCACCCTAAATCTCCCAAAAAAAAATGTGTTCATTATAAATGGATCAGAGATTAATCAAATAATTAGTTTCAATAAAAAAAGAACGTGTACCTATATTTGTCAAAAAATTTTATTATCCAATAATAAACTTGCTTTAAACATAAAAAGTAAGTATTCCTAGAAATTAAATAAATTAAATACAAATTGATTCTTTTCAAAGAAAAGGTTAAGTGAGAACCTGCATGAGAACTTTTAATAAAGAGTATTTCCACCTCCAGAATTTATGCAAGCTTGAAGTCTCCTGCCCATGCTGTTTACCAAATTATTGATATTCTGTTGAGGAATATTTCGTCATTCTTCTTGGGCCGCATGAACAAGCTCTTGTACACTCCTGGGTAGATTTCTGCGTGCTGCCACTGCCCTGGCAAGCATGTCCCAAGAATGTTCTATGGGATTCATGTCAGGAGATAGGGCAGGCAAGTTCAAACGATTGATCCCTTCAGTTTCAAGATACTCATTACCAGCTCTGGTCCGATGACGTCGGGCGTTATCGACCATAAAAACGAAGGAATTGCCAACAGCTGCGCGCCATAGTCTCACGTGAGGATGTAGAATCTCTCTGAGATACCTATCACCAGTCATCGTTCCCTCCACATGAATTAATTCTGTGCGATCATTTAACATGATACCAAACCAAAACATAGCACTTCCTCCTCTGAAGGGCGGCACGGGGCGAGCATGGGCAAGCTGAGCAACTCTCGTTGGATCCCGCCACACACGTATTCGATGGCCATCTTGTACCAAACAAATCCTTGTCTCGTCGGAAAAAAACACCGAATTCCAAAATTCTTCAGGCAAGGCCGCCTGTTCTTGAGCCCACTGTAGTCGGCGAACTCTGTGCTCAGGTTGTAGTCTGGGCACTCTTATTGGTCGGCGACACCTCAAACCTGTCGCAAGTATTCGTCTTCGTAATGTCGAGATCGATACTTGAACTCCCAACGCATGTCTCATATCTCTTTGGAGTGCTGGTATTGCCATAGTCGGGTTTTTTCAAATAGTTAAGTGGATATAGCGGTTCTGCCGCTGATTAGTAACACGCCTTCTACCGCTTCTAGGTCTATCATGAAGAGAATTGGTCTGGAGATACCGGTTCCATACCCGAGACAAATCACTTTGCCAAACGCCAACTCTGTTTGCCACGAACCTTTGAGAGTGACCTTCTTCAACTTAAGCCACTATTCTTGCACGGTCAATCTCACTTATGACTTGACGATTCATGTTTGCACTTAAAATCGTAAAAATCAAATGCCTTGAATGTTAAAATGATCGCACAAAAATGTTATCTTACAAAAAAAAACTGTAAACATCTGTATATTGCAAAACATATGGAGCATATTGAAATGATAAACATTGAAAAACAAGCCAACAGAAAATTGTTAGCGCAAAAAAATTCCTTCGCATCCGAAGAAGGTGATGCAGAACTTTGGAATTTATGTGTATTTGTCACACTTGTGCGGGAAGTACTTTTGCGCACTAGTTGCGAAAAAGGCACTCGCTACGTTCGTGTCTTGCATTTTCGCAACTCGTGCGCAAAAGTATAACTTCACGCACTTGTATTATAAATAACTATTAATTAGATTGATGAGAAAAATACCATAATAGAAAAATATTTTTGGAGTACACCCCTGTTTCAACACCCTTCTGTACCACACAACTAACTCGCCCCTATCTTTTTGGTGTTCAAATGCCTTATAAACCGCTAATTGTCTAGTGAACCAGTTGAATACGTTGCCAACTGATGTGGTTCAGTTCTACTAATTACTGGATGTTAATTTATGGTAGACGCTGAAACGAGATTGAGTAAACAACAGTCCAAAGCTGCTCTAATTAAAAAATAAAACCGGATGCCCTTTTTTCATCTTATGTCTGTTAATTATTCAGGGTAATAGCAAAACACTTATAAATGGGAAGTAATTTAATAAAGCTAGTGCTTAACAAAGAGCATTTCAGATTTAAATGGCTTGTCAATTCATTTTTTTTTCTATTGAGATTTAAAGTTTAATGAATCTTTTGCGCTTTTTCAGTTAACTTAATAGTTATTTATGATACAAGTGCGTGAAGTTATCCTCTGTGCTCTGAAAGGGTTAAAGGACATAAAAAAAATTTCTATAAACAAATATATACACAACGAATTATGATCATTTAAATTAATATTTACAGTAAAATGAGGACAATTATTTAAATGACTAATTATAACATTGGGTAATCTGTATTTTTTTAAAGTGACTTGGTTACAAGACAATAATTGGGATGTGAAATTTGAAGTGGAAATTGTATCAACATCGATACAATCGTTCGATTTGGGCTGTGAGATTGAAGAATTTTCTGTCAGGGGCATTTCTTCAGAGCTTTGATTTTCGGCTCCGAAAATTGTTTTTGGTTTCTTTATTTTGTAATGAGTTTTCAATATAACCTTCTGCGACGGTAGACGATTTCCATCCTCCGTGCCGTACATAGAATAGTGGAATGCAAACATCCTTTAAGGTCGATTCAAACACATCAGTCTCGGCACAGTTCCGGCGCCGATCCGAGACAGTTCCGTCACCGAACTTTTTTGACTGATCAGTCATGTTTGTTCATACACGGCCGAAACGAATCAGTTTATAGTTGGTGACCTAGGTGTTGACATGATGGCAAGCTTCTCAGATGAAAAATTAGCAATGATTGCCATAATTCTTGACGAAGAAGAAGAAGAGCAAGTAAACCAAAGAAAAACTCGGAAATGGGTTCATGAGGCCTGGAGAAAAAGGGACAGCGAAGGAGAATACGCAGAATACGCAACATTATATACAGAACTGCTGGAAGATGACGTCAAGTTTCATCAATATTTTAGAATGTCGCAAAACTGCTAACCAAACATTATTCTTGTAACCAGTATTCATGTACTTTTTATGGGACTAATCAAACAAAACGTTATATTTTCTAACACATTCAATTAATTGTTCATCGTTCATTTTTAAAATTTTCCGTTGTTGATGCGCTGTCTTCTACTTGTACCTCCCGTCAAAACTGAAAAATATCGTCGCGGAGAATACTGACTCCATCGGATCGGAGACGGTTCGGAGACTGACATCTCCGAAACTGATCGGCGCCGGACGAGTGTAGATGCCGTTGTCACATTTTAATTAAGGAATATTTTTTATGACGGACGGTTCGTATCGGCGCCGGAACTGTGACGGCGCGGGACTGATGTGTTTGAATCGACCTTTAACAAACCATATGTTTATCGGATATTACAGAGCTGTACTCAAAATTGATGCAATATTTTACAATAATTTAATAGTAACTTTAGGTACTATTGAAAAATGCCACACATTTTTAATTTATAAAGGAAAACTTGTGGTGGATCACTTCGAATATAAAATTATGTGCTATAAAATATTGTACGTACTATAAAATAAAATAGTTTCCCTACCCACTAAATAGTTTCTATTAAATTGTAGAATATTTTGTAAAGTTTGAGTACAGCTCTGTAATATCCGATAAACATCTGGTTGTTAAAGGATTATTGCATTCCAATACTCTATGTATGTACTTTTTGAAACAAACTACATGTGTAGACTCCTTTATGACGCAAAAAAGTGTTCAATGATGGTGTTTATATATCATCAAAAATTCACTAATTTCCAATGAGTCATTTAATAATTATAAATAAAAAACTATAAGTTTTTGGGACACCTGTATATTACGACAGACTTTCGCTTACCACATCTGATTAGATTATATTAGAATTGGAGTGGTCATCCCTATATTTAAAGCTCGATATCTAGCTTTATTCTTTTTGTTAGACTTATTAGCCTGGATACCGCCTCCCTTGCGTAGGTAGCTCTCTGCCCTCGGTTTTTCTTCTCCGAGTAAGTGAAACCGCACCCTTGCTAGGCCTTCGCACTCACAGAGTATGAGCTCCGCGGTCTCGTCTTCTTCCTAGCAGAACCTGCATAAGCTGTCATCTTCTAGGCCAATTGTGTGCAGCCCACAATGTCCAGTCAACATTCCCACCATCATCCTTGTCGTTTCTCGACTTTGACATAGTAGGTCGTTTGTCAGTTTGTCCGAAGGGCGGAATAATTTAGCGTGCCTTTGTCCTGGGGTTTCATACCACATCTGATAGACGTTTATTTATTGTTTTGAATTAAAAAATAATTTCCATCATTCGGTTTTGAATAGTTTTGTTATAGCCGTTCACGTTCTGACTTCTGACCGGTAGTATTCAATTCATTTTTCTCATTCGTTTTATTTCTTTTCTTATGCATATTGGTAGAAAAGAAGCATTCACGACAACAAGCAAGTATTCAAATTTGTCTGACTTGAAAATAAAAGCAACCAAACTGAAGTTTATTTAGCATTTCTATATAGAGAGATTACACCATTAGCAAAGTTGTTCCAAATCTGGCTAGACTTGACAGCCTCCATGCATCGATTTTTAATTATCCTCGGTATTTCAGATGTTTATCTCGTTACACTGACATGTAATTATTAAATAATAAGCAATGAAATTACAGAGTATGAAGACCGTTAGCCAAATGTAAGAGCAGGTAATTAATCACATTTTTAACGTGACATTACAATGGAACGTGTTAATAATACAGGAAGGTATTTTAATTTCTAATTGTTCTCGGCTAATAGAAAGAAATTTAGTAAATTGTAAATATTTGATTGTAGTACGTAGCGTCATTGCTTAATGCAGTCACTAAAACGAATGATCAACTTTGGAATGAAACGGAATAAGTCGAATATTATTTTGTAAGAACCTTTATTTTGGTATTCTAATTCACGATTTCAGCAACCAGTTCCTCAAGTTAATATACCTAAACTATTTTGACATATAACTAAAAGTTAACCTGTAGAACGACGTCATATGTTATAGTTAACTTCAAAGTGGCGGAGTTAACTTTGTCGGGTGGAAGAGGTATCGATTAAAGTTAACTTTATGGAAAAGCCAGGTTTTCGTAATTTGATAGTTGCTCTGTTCTGTCGGTTCTGTCAAAAATTTGGCATTTGTAACCTTAATTAATTATATTGTGATTGCTTTGATTGCTTTTACTTTGTTTTCTTTGAATTTTGCAATGTTAACAAACGATATCCAAGATATTTTTGAGGAACTTTTAACCGACGATGAAGAAGATGCTATGAATATTGTTGAAGGGCTTCGGCGACAAAGGATATTAAGGAATCGGCTGGACCATTTCACTTTGTGGAACGAAACAGAACTACACTAATGATAGGAGAGATTCAATTTCCTCATTGGAAAAGTTTATGGCTCGTCTATCCATTCAGACAGGAACAAATAAAATAAAAATTCGACACTGGGAACGAAATAACAAATACACCAAACAGACATATCAAAACTAGACCATAAAACTGAAGTCAAAATGCCAAAACTTTAGGCCCTAGTGGATATTTCTCTATGCTCCAGGCTATTTTGAAAATTTTTATAAAACTGACATTTTAAAACCCAAAGTTTACTTAACTGTTAAATTCAAAGTTAACTCCAAGACATGTTTATAATACCCGCCCTAAATCGGATTAAGGTATTCCTAAACGCAGTTTACGTTTTTCAGACGTTCTTTTTAAATATCTCGCTTGAATTCATCATAAAAGTAGTAGAGAAGAAAATTCTCTACAAATTTTGATTTATAAACAATTTTTTATACGTTTAATCGTTTTGGACAATAGTACACAAAAGCAATAGAAGGACCGGGATAGGAGTGTTCGGGTCAGGAACTAAACACTCTGAAATCTTGTGAGAAGCCCTAAGTTTCTTTCAAGCGGAAATTCACGTCATAAGAAAGTGCGCTCAGTTCAATATTGATAAAGGATATAGAAGGCAAAGGATTATCATAATACTGAGCTCTTGTGTAATCAGTTACAAAATGGTGTGGGAATTCCTAGACAAACTCAATGAACCAGGCGAAAACAATATAAGGTGACCATTGTGGATTCCAGGACATTCTGGAATAGAAGGAAATGAAATAGCAGATAAACTAGCAAAGAGGGGGACTGAAATACCTCTAAATACCTTTTTAGGGGCCGGAACAAAATGTAATATTGGAAGAAATAGGTAAAGCCGATAATTAAGAAAGATCTAACAATCTTAAACAGAGGTACGGAGCCGACATTCATTAACGCCCGTAGCCAAACATTAATAGATATTACGCTGGCGACAGCCAAAATATCAATCAAAATTCAGGACTGGCAAGTGTCAGATCATATTTCTATGTCAGACCACCGCTGGCTGACCTATACGGTAAGCCAGGATCTCAGGACCACTGTAAAATCCCGTGACCCGAAGAGGACGGATGTAGCTCTCTACAATCGACTCTTAATAGGTGCTCTGCGGGAAACAGAGGTCCTGACTCCCAGCAATAATGAGGAACTGGAAAGGTACACAGTATCTATCCAAAACAAAATAGACATTGCCTATAAGGAATCCTGTCCGATGAGGATGGTTCAGACAGGTGGCACGACCAATACCTGGTGGTGCCCTGAACTGGAACACCTCAGAAAGACAGCGAGAACGACCTTTAACAAGGCAAAACGAACAAAACTCAAAGAGGACTGGGGAATATATAAAGCCAACCTCAAAGAGTTCAAAAAAGTCTGCAGACAAAAGCAAAGAGGAGCCTGGAGAGCCTATTGTGAGGCAGTCGAAGACTTCCCACAAATTTCTAGGCTACAGAAGGCACTCTCAAACGACCACCATAAGAGTATCGGCATCCTGACAAGGCCGCCAACCTTCAAGAGAGCGCTGAGATTCTTATGGAAACTCACTTCCCAGGTTCTGTCTTTCCTGGAACGTCAAACTGGACGGAAGTATCAACAACACCCTCACAATATGACTGGCAATCTGCTAGTGCACTAATTGATGAGGACAAGATAAGATGGGCCATATCGGGCTTTTCCCCCTTCAAGTCACCAGGACCTGACGGAATGAGACCAGCCCTACTTCAATGGGGAATGGATACTCTTATGCCGCACCTGGTTGGAATTTTCAGAGCCTCTTTAGCTCTGAGGTATATTCCCAGTAAGTGGAGAGAAGTACGAGTGGTATTTATACCCAAACCAGGTAGGATGGACTACACCTTACCAAAAGGATTCCGACCAATTAGTCTCACATCGTTCTTTTTAAAAACAATGGAGAGGCTATGCGAGCGGTATATAAGAGATGAAGTGCTAGTTCGCAACCCACTTCATCCAAATCAGCATGCATATACTCCGGGAAGGTCCACTGATTCGGCCCTTCACCAAGTGGTTGGCAGAATCGAAAGATCATTGGACAACAAAGAATCCACCCAGGGTATATTCATAGATATCGAGGGAGCGTTTGATAAAACAACCTTTCCAACAATTACCCAACAACTCAACTCCAGGAATGTACCTCTGGTAGTAGGAGAATGGATACTCAAGATGCTCTCTAGTAGAGCAATAAGTATCAATGTAGAAGACATCACAGTAAGAGGACTGGTCATGAGGGGATGTCCACAAGGAGGAGTCTTATCACCCCTTCTGTGGAACATAGTCCTAGACACCCTGATTAATCACCTCAACAACAATGGATTCTACACAATTGCATACGCAGATGACATAGTTATCTTGCAGACTGGCAAATTTGTGAACACACTGTGCGATAGAGCGCAGGATGGGCTTAAATTAATTGAAAAATGGTGTAAGGAACACTCATTGTCGATCAATCCCAGAAAGACTGAGATGGTCCTTTTCACCAGGAAAAGAAGTTTATCGGGTTTGAAACCTCCCGAAATCTTCAAAAGCAAACTAAACTTTTCGGAAGAGGTGAAAAACCTTGGTATTACCCTCGACAGGAAACTAACATGGAACTCTCATCTACACAGCAGAGCAAAAAGAGCATATGTGGCATATGAGCAGTGTCGGAGGACAGTGGGACGCACATGGGGTCTGTCGCCCCGTGTGGTCACCTGGATCTACACTGCAATAATAAGACCCATGTTAACGTATGGAGCAATTGCATGGGGACCGAAGGTTCTACAAGCAACGGCCATCCAAAAATTATATCAAATACAGCGAATGGCTTGTTTGAACATCACAGGAGCCATGAGAACAACACCAACTGCAGCAATGAGCCTATGGAAGGAAGCGCTCACTGCGCTACCTCTCCTGCAGGCAGCCAACGATGCAATTGAACCCAGGTTTTTGTTTAACAAACCCTACAAAATTCAAATAAAACAGAACACAGAGCCAGATGCTGCAAATGCAATACGCATATATACAGATGGTTCAAAAATGAAAGAAGGCTCAGGCTGTGGAGTTTACTCGAGAGCACTGAGCCTCAAGATTAAGTGGGGAATGGAAAACAATACCAGCGTGGTTCAAACAGAACTGGCTGGTATCCCAATTGCCACAAAAGAACTAACCAGAAGAGGAATTTCTGGCAAAACCATAATAATCTGCACTGATAGTAGACAAGCCCTATTAGCCTTGAACAGACAACGTGTTATATCGAGGCTAGTACTAGAGTGCCACCAAGATTTAGCTGACGTCTCGGCAGATAACAACATTATCCTGAGGTGGGTTAAAGGGCACGACAGGAGTAAAGGAAATCGCATTGCTGATTCTTTAGCCAGGGAAGCCGCTGGACTGAAAATTCTAGGACCCAGTGACACCTACGGCCTAACGACTTCGACAATTGCGGAACTAGCCAAACGTTACACCCATGCTCAATCCCTTAAGAGATGGGATGGAATCAAAGGATGCAGTTTTGCCAGGATCACCCTGGGCGACCCTCGAAAGCTGGCGCCGAAGAATAACGGACTCGTGATTTTGTCAATCGGTTCGTTTTCATATTTTTGCCAAATAAACAAGTTTTCGTGGAAAAGAAAAAATATAGATAAAATTTGAAACACTCGTGGTATAACCTTTGATAATTATTTCGATTTTTAAAATATTATCGTCAGAATGAGAGAAGTTACGTTTGATGTGATACTTGATGTTTAATAATTTGGCTAGAACAAATAGTGGACTTATCTTGAAATTTACTTTATATGCTATGCTTTATATGCTACTAACTCAACAACTCAACTTCAAATGACGGTGTTTTTAACTTTACTGCTTTACATGCGGTTTTGCCGTGTTGTACCGATTTTGGTCATTTGCACATCTGTGACGTAGCACCCATGAGGTTTTAAACTACCTCTACAAATATTAAAGCTTAGGTATTATTAGTCCTAGGGGGATATCCTGGATATAGTTTTCCCATTTGATCAGTATAACTGTGTAATGATAAAGAAACAAAAAAAAAACTATATCTGCTCAATAATTGTTACTTAAGAAGACAATTTAATAGTGGAGAGCTACCTAGATTTATCTGTTCATTGACTTCATATTGTGGGTTTCTAAAGTGTCTTCTAATTTCCAATTTTTCGAGAAAATCTAGTTCTTGTTTCTTATCACAAATATGCATTACTTCTAGTTCTGTGTTAGGTGTTAATGAATGTTTGGTGTCGGGTAGATATTTTGCGTATCTGATTGATCTGGTTGTTTCAATCTGTATGCTCGTAAGTGTTCACTGTGTATCTGTGCCACCCGAGCCCTTCGGGCTCACGATTCTTTTGCCTGGCAACAAATTTTCTAAAATCTGTCAAATTATTTCCAATTTATTCTAACTGTCTTGTGATATTACTAGAGAGAATTTAGGAAAATGATTAGGGGTCGAAATGTTTTCGATTAGGGATATATTAGGTTTGTTCCAACTGGCATTCTAGGATCGTTCGCACAATGGCTGTATTTCTTTCGTGTTCCAACTGATTATGTATCGTTCTTGGGACGGTACAAAAACTATACCAGCTAGAAGGGGTTAGGTAATAATGAAAAGGTTGATGTGTTAGCGCAAGAATCATCCGTAATTCGTGTTTGCGCACTGTACAGTACTCGCTACTATTCCAGAACGGTTCATAAATGCCAATTGGAACAAACTTTGGAAAAATTTAATTTGGTAGATTTTTCGACGTTATTTCTCATGACTATAAACGAACATTGGCGTGAAGAAGAGCTTGAAGAGAAGTAACTTGGGAAATTTGTCACTAATTTAAAGGAAATAAAATGGGTTATGAAATCAATTTCAATAATTTTTTTAGTATTTAGTTTACCTGCCTTCTATTATCAACTTCGTAAAAGGTAATTTTCTCTTTCTGTCCCTTGAGTTACGACATTGATCATCATCAGGGTACATAAGAGAGCGAAAACGAACAAAAAATAAATGAAGAAACACGAACGTGCGTGTTATGTTGACTGGCTAGATAATCATCTTTCTTTGGGTATTCGATAATGGGGGAGGGTTAAATGAGCATAGGAAACACGATATCGTTTTAAGGACTGTTAGATTTTTCATGGTTTTAAAAAGGAAGAGGTATCTGATGAGCACAAGAGATCTTTTAGGTCCAGTGAATGTCATCCCATTATACAGTGCATCTCAATGGAAACTATTCACCCCACTTAAATTCTGAAGGCGTCCCTTTTATAAGTCATATGAAGAGGGGCATCTTTTTGCTTATATGTAAACGTTATAATTTCAACCTCCTCCCTTTTATGGTCCCCACTCCAAATTTTTTAAATGAAACACCCTATACATTATTGGATTGTTGGATTCATTCTCCTCTATTAGAGGATTATAAAAATATATAAAACATAAGTGAAAAGCCACTTATGCATTGAACATTTTTATATTCCTTTTGCAGAGGAGAATCCAACAATGCAATAATATGTAGGAAGTTTAAAAAATTGATAAGAGTGACGATAGGGGGGATTGGGTTGAAGTTATAACGTATTTTTTTTTATAAAAGTGACGCCTTCAGAATTATGTGGGGTGGATAATTTTCAGTAGTAATACCCCTAGAGACTTGATAATACCGAAATAATTTTGTCATAGAGAATGCTGAAAGCGTGTTGCAGCAACACGCTTGAAGGATTCTCCACGACAAAATTTTTAGTATTTATCAAGACCCGAGGAGTATTCGATAAGATAATTTTTTACTTTGTAGTTTTCAAAAAATTGATTGCCAATCTGATGTTTAATAATTTTCAATACAAACTTTTTTATTATTGGTGAACCATTTTACACCGATGCGAGATACGAAATAAATACTAAATACCTTCTCAACGCTTCAACCGATGCATCGTCATCGTACGAATTGTACGTGATGCCGAAAAAACCAAAGTAATCAAAGTAATCAAAGTAATCACTAAGCTGTTGAGTGAGTATTCGTTACTTCGGGTATCACCGAGTAACGAGTACTCGTGTATCGTATCGTTACTTTTTCAACACCACTAGTCACTACGAGCTGCTATTAGCAGCCAAAAGTAAATAATCGAAAACGCTTCATATATGCAATGCTGTCATTACCAAAGTCATTGAAGGTTAGAAAGTGTCATATTACACACCTCTACCTACCGTCCTCACTCCACGACCTCTTTTATTTTAAAAGACTGTCGAGAATATGTATTGTGAAAGGCTGTAATGTGAGGTGCACTCGGCAAGCTCTATCTTTATAAAAAAACATGTTTCATCAAATGAAAAGTGACAGAAGTGGTTATTCTTCCATACAGCTTTGAACTTCCTGGCATTGTTGTTGAATTTATTTTCCTTCGTGTTTGTCATTGATATATGTATACTTTTTTTAATCAATAAAATATATAAACTTGATGATTATTGCTTTATTTTTCTCACTTCAGCCATTATAATATGGTCCATTTTTTGACATTTCATTCAATTTTACTTGACTATTTGAATATTATTATTGTAATATCAATCTAATGTTGAGTAACTTTGAATGAAATATCAAATATGGACCATAAATGCCATTTGCATTAAAAGTTAAATCACAGTAAGTTTGAATATGCCGCCAAAAACTGTAAAATTACAGGAATCTTCTTTTTCGGCTGTTAGTGAAGCTCACAACCATCTGATTTGTGTTAGAGGTACTGACGGGACTCTCAAGGTGGCGCCACCCGTACAAATAGAGGGCGCCACGGGTCAGTTTCCCATCCATAAGTATTTTTTATCTATGGTACGTGTACGCGTCGTACA
This sequence comes from Galerucella calmariensis, assembly GCA_910591675.1. Lineage (NCBI taxonomy): Eukaryota > Metazoa > Arthropoda > Insecta > Coleoptera > Chrysomelidae > Galerucella > Galerucella calmariensis. Next base: position 181,793 of record CAJUYG010000119.1, read on the forward strand.
AAATGTACGGAATACTTTAATGTACGGTTTACGTGCCGTTATATTTTTATTGTATTAGTAGTTCACCATTGGTTCATTATGTATTATTTGATAGTTTCTACTACCACACCAATAATACTCAATAAGTGTAAGTATGTACTGTACGTATCATACTTGTATGTTCTATGGGTCTTTCTTTCTCCTTATACTACTAACTACGTAGGTCACGATGCGGCACGTCGACGCATGTTTTGGTTTGGGCATCAGTTGATACCGATTCGCCGTTATGTTTTGTATGGAAAAATGGAGGAATTGTTAATCATTGAAGTGGAAAAGCGGGGGCTGTTCTATACGATAAACGCCTCACTGCCTGCAAAAACTCGAATACACGCGAAGATGCGTGGAAAGAGGTGTCAGGTGTCACATGAATTAAAACTAGGTAAGTATTAAATACACGTTGGATAATTACTATCAGCAAACTTCTTTTATTGATTTATTGTTGATTTTTGATCTATTTATGGTTAAAAATAAAAGAAAATAATAATATACCATTATTGTTATTATTTATTGTGTGACATTCACTGTGAATTTATAATTTTCATTCATTTACTTACGTGTAACATCTTTGATGGAAGACTTACCTGAAACAAAAGTATTAAAAATTAATTTAACTTTTAAAAATAAGTTCAATAGCGAAACACATCTATATAGAGTATTTTCCATAGAATATTGTGATAGTTTCGTAGGCGGTCACTATCTTCTTTTGTCAATATTATATTTATAAATAGACTTTCCTAACAATAAAAAAATTCAAGACAGTTTATTCCAGGTGAACCACCTATAATCCAGAAATTAGAGAGATTTGTTAAAAACAAAGGATTGGTTGGGAGGAATCCTTTTTGACTGTAATAAAAATACTTGAATCATTTACAATATTTACTCAATAGCCGAGCCAGTAGCACACACAGGTTGGCTCGAAGAGATGCCTGGCGGGCCTTCTGTGAGGATATCGTCTCGGTACCTCAAATGTCAAGGCTGCGCCGGATCTTAACGAAATCACCGGACAGCGCTCTAGGCTGCATGGAAGCCGCACCGGGTGTTTTCACCGAAACCCCGGTGGATACCTTGCAGCATCTACTGGAGACACACTTCCCCGGTTGTGAGGGAATCGAGCGGGAGTGTCCCGACATGGGATATGTAGGTATACAGCGACCATGTAAAAAGGACTATCTTCTAGCAAAAGAAATAGTCACACACGAGCGGAGTACTTGGGCGATACGGTCATTCAGACCATACAAGTCTCCGGGGAAAGACCAAATCTTCCCGGCTTTGCTTCAACAAGGCTGGGAGGCCGTTGGCACAATTCTGGTGCATATCTTTCGGGCCTGTTTGGCACGCAGGTATGTCCCTAAACAGTGGAGGCAGGTGAAAGTCGTCTTCATACCCAAGCCGGGTCGTACCACATATACGGTGGCTAAATCCTTTAGACCCATTAGCCTAACATCCTTTGTGCTGAAAACACTGGAGAGGGTGGCTGAT
>CAJUYG010000119.1:193310-222653 GCA_910591675.1 Galerucella calmariensis
TGTTTAAAAAAATTCAACTGCTCCGTTTTTCGTGCCGGTGAGTGTAGTTTATATCTATTCAGATTTGACCTTTCAAGATTAAACGCAATAATATCGGTCTCACTTTATTTTTCGTGTTTCAATTTTTTATTGGCCTATATCTTGGCGGTCTTCGGCAGTTCAAATATTGGAATCACCCTTTATACTGAGTATTTATTTATATTTAAATTTCTTCATATGAGCCCCTTGAAAAATTATCTTACGCTACAGCACTTAATTTAATATATTCAATAAAAATTCTTTACTTTTTTGGAATTCATTTGGTTTTAAAGATCCTGTATATAATTTATGCTTTGGCAACATTAAATGAATATTTTTGTTGTGAATGTAATAGGATATTAATAATTGGAAATTAAATCGTCCAAAATGAGAATTTCATTTGTTTTCTGTACACTACGACAGTTCATAATATTACCCGTAATCCCTTTTGTCGAATTGCGGGTAGCATTTTAATCGATTTAATTTAATTCGCCGCGATCTACGGTTTCATAGTCCGTAATGCGTTTCGAACGGGCACACAATTTTTCATTTAAATTCGGTTAATTTTGCTATGCTCTATTATGTTTTTGCGGTGTCTACACAGCCAGTGTCAATTTGGTTTTCGGTACACGTAAAATGAATAATAAATACACCGAAAATCAATTTGGTTGGGTATTGAATCAGTTTCCAAATCGACAGCACTAAACCGCAGAGAAGAATAAATTCTACTGTGTATCGCCGTGTAAACAGAATAAACAATGATTTTTGTCGTCTGCAATTTAATGATAATTGAATATCGCTAACAATGGTGTAGGTATTGATCCTGAGCTGCATGTATGTATGCATGTACACTGCATTAATGAGATCAATTATCACTTATGGAGCCTTCAGCCTCTCTGGAATTCTAAGACTAGCCTGTATATGCATTTACAGGAGCAATGAAAACATGTCAACGGCGGCCAAGGAAGTAGTTTCCAACTTCTCACCACTACATAATATGGAGGTTTAAAGTATTGCAGAAAAAACAAGATGATGTGATGTGATGAAAAACTATCTTTTCGAAAAAAATTCGATACGGAATTAAGCAAAAAAAATACCCTTGCCAGACTTGGAATGCCATTCAAATGGTATTCAGACAACAATAGGAACTGGGATAGGAGCGTATAGTTGTGAGTAAAATTAATTTGTACAGTTTCACTCTAAAATAACGTATGCGGCAAGGTTCCTTTGGGGATTAAAAAGTCGAGAAGATAAAAAACCCATAATCGAGTCGACCTACTCATAAGGGAACCATTGATTCTCATTGGTGCAATATAGCTTTTGATTGGCATATGCAAAATTTACTTCAATTAAAAGTTCACATTGACGTCCCAGGGAAGGTTTAGTTCATTTGTTATTTACGAGATATTGTGTTCTTAGATGTTGCTGTGAAAAAGATTTTTGGTTTTATTCATTAAAATTATTTTGTTGGTAATAATCAAAAGGATGTCTTTTTGTCTCTGAGTATCGCTATCTTTGTATTGGAACGAGAAAATCTATTTAGATTTTGGTTGTAAACAAAGTGTGTTGTGCGTTTAGCGGGTCTGGTGTGTTCAATGAGATTATAGGTATGCCAATATGGACAGGAAATATTTCTCCTTATAAACTGAAAAAATGTATTCAACAAATGCAACAAAATTAGGTTCTAATTATTGATATATTTTATTTTAGAGCCTGAAATAGTTCCATGTGCAGTAAATATAATAAGTTGATAGTTGATTGTATGTAGAAAACAGGAACATCTTATTGTTAAAATTTTTAAGCAAGTGTTTTGAAATTTCTGATGGTATGTTCTAGTCGCGATCCACGCAAAAATTATGTACATAAAACTGAAACAAGAAAATAATGGGTCAAAGCATAGACCTACTGAAAGAATACATAAATCGACAAAAGTTTCCATTACAATTTTTTCTTTTACTGGTAAAACGACTGCTATTCATCGGAAATAGAGTACAGAAATCGATAGTGCGTTTGGATCCTGCAATAATTAAAAATCTGTCTGTAATCGGTTCCGCTTCTGCTTACAGATTTCTTTATCTCGCCGAAAAATTATGAAAGGTTCCAAATTAATTTTGTTCACAACTAAATGGGCCAAGAAACCAAACACTCCGAAAGCTTGGTAGAGATCCCAAGTATCTTTCAAGCGAAAATTCACGCCATAAATGGGCACCTTAAAAGGCTCAAAATAGTGGGGCAAGAAGATTGTAGATTCTGGGGAATAAAAGAAGAAGCCTCCACCACATACATACTGCATAGCAATTCAAACCTAGAAGACCACAGGATAGCAGGTACTAGCCTAAACTAAAGCCTAGACAGAAAAAAGGTCTAAAGGAGCTACTGATCTCCAAGACAAAAAATGGTAAAATTTCATCGGTTGTTAGAACTGCCAAAACATTTTCAATTCAATTTTTAATAACATTCATTATTATACATAACATCAATGATTACCTCAGAAAATTCTTACTACCCCTCATAGATGTTTTTTTTAATTTCGACCAAGCCCGACACAAATTAATGTCACATAATTTAATGCAAACAAAACCGATGAATACAAATTACCGTGGCCACTAAAGGGATTATTATCAAGAATCGATTATACCGCTCGAACAATATATAAATAACACCTCCCCCAACGACTGTAAACATAGCATGTGATCAAAACGTATCCCGGCAATTTGAAGATAAGGCGTTAATAACTGCAGCAGCACATCCGTATCCGCACGCGTCAAACATATGCAATATTCAATTAATTTAGATAGGGTAAATAATAAATGGAAAACGAGTACGGCCCGTCCAAGCCGTCTAGGGCGTCTTTTCACCCCCCACATCGCTGTTAAAACGCGATTAAATGCATAAACCCGCACCTGCTCCTCTTAGTTATCTCGGTCATTACGAAGCCCCGTCGCCATCCGGGAGATCGTTACATGGTTGCCACAGCTTGTCAGATATTTTATAATATGAAGAATATATTTTAATACGAAGTATGTTTTTTATGACAGAAAATTGAAGGTGTCGATTCTCTTCTAGAAAACAATAAATAAATATTTTCATAAAAGTGTGAGCAAACGAGAAGTAATTAGAAAAAGACAAGTTGGGAATTTTGGAACCGTTGGCGATATTCGATTCGGTATGGTTGAAATAATACCCTTCTTGGTGTGCGTCATCGATTGTTAATGTCCTTCTAACACATTACGTCAAAATAGCAAATAAAATAAATGACATGCCAAAAACCCTGATATACGTCACAAACGATGACGCACACCAAGAAGGGTATTATTTCAATCTAAAGGCGTTTTCGGAAACTTACTCGGGATGACACGATCCCTAACCTGCACGTTCGTTTACCTAACCCGAGTTGCCTACCTGTGTTCGAAAACTTCCGAGTTGTTGACTGGATGACTGACCCAGGTCCATTTTTCGTAACCCACCTCGAGAGGTAGGTCGGTAGAAACGTTATAGGCACCGCATGCGCATTACTGAAGGGTAATATAACATAACCTAATTCTTTTGGTGGTAATGAAATATATTGCTTTTATCAAACATGAAAAGGGGCCTTGCTACATTAACGGCGTTGGCATTTGATTATTTTTTCGAAGATGATGACGAAGTTGAAGAAGAGATGTATGTTTTGTTATGACGTTAGCTGTCAGATCAAAAACGAAACCTATTAGTTCGTAAACTACAGTTCCCGGGTAGGTGATCGGAGAGATTCATCACGTGACCTCTTTGGATCGAGTTAGTGAGCCGGAGTAAGTTTCCGGTCCATTTAATAACCAGGAGGAGTAATTTGAAAAGACTCACTCACACCACTAAAAGTTACCAGATTAGTTACTAAAAAGTGTGTTCCGGAAAAGTAGTCAACAGCCGTGTTCCAAATATTTTAAATATGCCTTGATTGACGAAGAAATCAGCCACGCATAGTCATAAGTCGATTTCTCGTCTGTCTAGTAGATTATTTAGATGTTAAACAGACGGGTATTCTGTCATATGTAAAACTTTGTTCTGTTTCGTATAGATTAGAACATACACATCACCCTAATATAGATGTTTTCAATTAGCAAATAACTGAATGCAATAAAAAGGAAGTCAATAAGTTAGTTTTTTAAATTATTTCACAATTTTCACTATACTTTCACAAAACACATTCTTTTATATTTTTTTCAAACCTTCGATAGCTTATAACCTTCATAGACTTTTGACGATATCTTTACAAATATGTAAAAATACAATGCATATAATAAACAAATAGTACATTTATTCAAAGGATTACACAGATGAATTTAATTTGTTTCAAAGCTTGCTAAATTTTATCCAATATAGATAACTCATTTCTGTTTTTCGAACAGCATTTTTAATTCACTTATCACAATTTTTCAAAAGTCTTGGTAATCCTCTAATATTTGCTGCACTGTATTTTGTTCCTCTACCTCGGTATTCCTTTAATAGTTAATGAACCGTTGACTCTACTACTCCTAAGGAAAATGATAAGCATTCAATACCATGTTAATATAAAAGTAATAATCTTACCAATTGCTTGAGAAATTGTAGATATAATATGAATGTATTTGATTTTTGACGGTCCTAAATCACCTATAGATATTCAATACAAATGCTTGCTGAAGTTTATAAAGGAACAGTTCCACCGAAATTGAGTGAAAATATTTAAATAACAAAGAGCGGATGCGATGACAAACTAAGTGTATCTATCTGTCAGAACTATCAAAAATGAAAACTATCAGCTGATGTCAATATTAAAAAGTGTTGTGTGAAACTGGGCGGAATCTGACAAATCAGATGTCTACAGAATTGCCAACTTAAATTCAAATTACTCCTCCTGGGTTTTTAAATGAGGTAAATAAAATCGGTTGCTAAGTATAAAAAACTTTCGTGCCCTGGACAACGAACAAATAAAATGTCAGTTATCGTGTACACATCTTTCGTTGTACACCATTTGATGACATTTTCATAGGCTTGATTGTAACGGTCTTTAGATTTTTCCGATAACAAACTTCTGCACGCAATAATGGCTGCTTCTTCAATGGAATTCATTTTTAACCAAATATTAAACTTAAAAGATGTAGACTTTATAGAAGAATAATTATTTGACAACTGTCAAAATATTAGTTTTTGTTGACACGAATGTTGCCAAAGCATGTAACGTTAACCCACGACTTCTACCCATTTTATTGCAGTCTACAGAGAATTTTTTGCATCTATAAATTGTGTGTTATAATAATAAAATCGGGGGAAGAATGAAAAGTTCAATACATTACACGCTGCAAAAGCCCTTTTAGGTGCTCGGAGGTATTCAAATACACCTCGCACCTAAAAGTAAGCTTTTGCAGCTTGTAATGTAAATAACTATTGACATTTGCCACAATTTGTTTTTATACTTATACATAATAAATATAATTGATTACAGTTTCCGTTCATAATAAATGTGGGACTGTACAGTGCGATATACGTTACCTGTCTATGTGGTCGTAGGAAGAACAATTTCGGAGTAACGTATATTTTTGATTAATTTTAGAACTTTCGTTATGAAATCACTTAACAAAATTTATAAAGTATCACATCTGACAACACTCTTTCGACCAGAGAGATTATAATAAATTCCTCAAATTTAGACAGGAGATCCTTCAAACTTTTCCGTCGCTTTCTACCGTCGCCTATCTCTGTTGTGATTACTTGGCAAAGGGGAAGTTTGTATATTAGATGAAGGGTGCTCATATCCCCGAGGATCGTGTTTACATCAACCCTTGCGATACGTGTTCAATAAATACATTTCAAGATACCCAGAATCAAAATTCATACTCTTCATAATTTTTAGTTCGAGGCCTGTTTTTTATATCTCGGAATTGAATAACAAAAAAAGTAGAATTAAATGATGATACATTTTGGCATACTATTAAATTTATTTTAGAGATAGTTTTACCACAAAAGTTTCCCAAGGAAACTTACATATCATTGTCCTGGTACAACAACTGAATAGTTAATCGCAAAAATGGTTGAATATAATTAATCAATGATGATAATTGATAAAATAATTACAGTGAAGCAGTGTCGAGAGCGGTTAGTACTTGGATGGATAACCACTGGGAAACCTCTTCGTAGTATCCTGCATAGAAGCTCTTTAGACTACTAGAGTGTACCTTGGACTACAACTGGACTACGTTTTAGCGTAAAATGTCAAATTAACATAGACTTCTCTTGGCCCCCCACAAAACATTTCAGCAGTTCCAATATAACGAGTAGAAAATGACAATTGGAATGGATTGGTTATTTTTACCTTCTTGATATCAATCCCAAGGGTCTGCGCGCCAAAACGTGTCCCTTTACTGAGTTGGTTAATACGAGTATCTATTGGACAATTTTGTACAAAGTTCTTGTCTTAGTCCAATCCGGATTTAAAATGCAGTACTTATGTTGTAGATGTACTGTACACTTGTCTTAACATTCTTTGTTCGATGTTAACCATTTGGATGCATCGGAAGGGTTTTTTCCGCCCTGCAGTTTTGGATAATATGGTGTATAAATCCACCACAAATGTCGACTACGATCTTCTTCTACTAGGCATAATGTTGCCTGGTTGCCACACCACGTATTCTCGACGATAGATATTTGGTGGAACTTTTTTGTAAGCCATCCGGTCAGTTTTCTTCATGGTTTTCCACAATCTTTCTTTTTTTTTTCTAAGGAGCCGTCCCTTCGTCGGTACCACCTCAGCCTCCTGGGCTTATTGTGGATACTCCTAGTGTTCTGACTACAACCTATTCAGCCATTCCGTTCCCTGTATTAGCTCAGACAGGTTCTTTGCTGGTTGGTTGTAGAAGTCTTCTGGAGTTATTTGGGGTCTACCATACAGTTTCTGCCTTCTGTGGTCCAGCGACTCACAGTTGCATAGTATATGCAGAGCTGTTTCGGTATCCTTTTTGCATCTTCTGCATGTAAGGTCTCCGTTGTACAGCCCTATTTTGTTTAGGTGCTCCTTTGTGGGAAAGTGTCCCGTAAGTAGTCCCGTTATGGTGCGTAGTTTGTTCCTGCTCATTGAGAGCAGTTCTTTCGCTACTTTTTCTGATGGTTCTTTTATGAATTTCTTCCCATGTATTTGCCTGGTCGTATTCTTCCAGTGTTTATTGTGTTGTTCTTTCAACCACCCTTTTAACAATCATCATTAACAATCACAATCTTACTAATCACTTCAGTTTATCAGAGTTGCACAACTGGATTTGTTTTCTGGTAGCGCTAGTAGATCTCTTCTTTTGGACGTACGTGCGTTTCTGGCATCCTCAAAACTATTTTCCGATTAAAATCTTGAAAATACTTTCGTTTTCACAACTTCCTCCTTATAATCGCTGCCATTAGCTCGCTTCATATTGAAAGCCCAGACTTTAAGAATACCTGCCAAGCATTCTTTCGAAGTCTCCTGCTTCCAAACGCATTGCTGCGTTTCAGCTTGTTCAAATGCGTTAAAGATCCAATAGGTTAGCTGATTTCTAAACTTGAAGCTATTCTGAAGTGATTCATTGCGCTTTTAAGACGTTCTTTGACTTTGTGAGAAACTTTTTTACTATCGCAACGCAGACACATTATTGGACACATCGAAAATAATTATAATAATTGGTTATCTATACGATCTATGGTCCTTTCGTACTACTACTACTACTAAATGTACAGGCGAGCCTTATCCTGGACAACTCAAGCCAAGGTTCCGACACTGAGGCCACTGGCGGGCTCATTGTAACTTCTAATGGCTATTTTTATCATCAATTATATGATAAGTATAATATGGGTTGATTGAATAGAATTACGCATTACTATTGCACAAAACGATGATATTTTGACGTATGAAAAAAATAATCCATATAAAATGTGTCCTCGTTCATCTAAGTTGCTCAGATTAGCAATTTCACGCTTGGACAAATTTGAATATTCACTTGCTGACTGAATTTTAGCGTGGTTGCTATCTTTGGATGTTCATGTATATGGATTATCTGTAACACTGTTACGAGTACCACCTTTAAACAAACCTCTTGTAAACCATTAGTTCTGAAAGAGCTGATTCAATCAACAAGTTTACCATGTCTGCATAAATTTCAATTCAATTTCAAATATTTCCAATATTACACACGGACACACTTCAAATCGCTTGTAAACAAAGAATTGCGAGTAACACCTCTGATTGAATTAAAAATTTTAGTTCTGCTTGTTGCAGAACTTTCCGACCAATCCATAAAAATAAAGTCATCCTCTAAGAGTCTTTAGAATCGTATTTATACGAGTAGTCTCTTTTAATTTATTCCTGCTGGTAAAAGCTTCTATGTATTTTAAAATAAATAAGTATGCTTACTTAGGTGTCCTAAATCATGTTCAAACATATGGTTTTTTTTCTTTAAAGAAACGTTTAATAATCTGTACAAATTAACATCTTTAAGTATACAAACACAAATACTTTGTAAAGTAAATATGAAGTTTTAGCAAAATCTTCGATATTAGCATATACAAATAATAACTATTTTCTTGAACATATTTTGCGGCTTCAAACTTTTATTCGTATTTGTTTACAATGCATTTAATATTTAACACCGAGTCATTTTTGCGCCTTGATTATATTGACTTTCAACGTTTGTCTAACTAGTACAAGTATTTCGAGATATTCCGTAAACCATTATACGACTACTACAATTTGAGGTTAGTCACGTAATATGCAAAGGTGTGTATTGTATTTGTTCAATAAAGAAAGCGTTTGCTGAACGCGTCATGGGCGTACGCAAAGATTTATCTCTATGAAAGCTGAATTGTTTTTTAAAATATCGTACTTTAGGCGAGACTTTAGGAGCAAATTCATTAAAGCTACATCCTCAATCAATCTGCTAGCGAAGTGGCACTTCAGCACGCGTGCTACGAAACGGATACCCATCCTCAATCCTGACAATTCAGTCTGCCTGAATGTTATCGCACATGCTCATTTTCATTGTTATTTTAAGGTAACGAGGTAATTAAAAAGTTCAACCTGTGATTATTCTTGTAAATAAAAGCAGTTACTACTTATCAAAGACAACAAATTAATATAATTACGATATTAGAAAATAATGTATGTTTGTTTACGAAGATAATAGAATAAAATAGGGTTAGGGTACCTAAATTATTTTCCCCATGATTAAATGCGCATGACACAATTCGGCACGCACCGAAAAAGCTTGCAGCTTGCACTTCCAAGTCGGCGCGCATGTCAGCACGAAATTGAATTGAGGATACTTACGTTTAAACGTCATTGTCCCAGCACGCGTGCCGAAGTGCCACTTCGCCACAAAATTGATTGGGGATGGGCCTTAATTGTTCAGCAAACGCATTAAATTAATTTTTTATATTTATTTTTATTGGACAGAAAATGGGAAACCAGCTATAAGAAGTTGGGTTAAAAAGTATGCGTATTGTTACTTGATATGTATTGTTATAATATGTTAATTTTTAACATGGTAAAAATTGTCAGAATAGAAACTTCTCCCTCGACTATTCTTTGGTTAGTAAGAATTTTACCTGTTAAATCTCCTTATATAATTTTTATTCTTTTAATATAATCTTCCAAGCTAACTGAGCATTTGAGTACTTTTTTCTCAGGTATCGTGTTTCAGGTTTCGGTCAATACGTCCTTCAATTTGTTTGTTAAAAAACACTTCATTTCTGTATTTTGATTTATAGTTTATTTCTTACTGTCTGAGAGCACAGTAGTCTCATTAAATATTCAAATAGAAATTTATCTTTTACAGAGTGATCCTAAGAATTTTACAAGTAAATACTAGAATTCTAATGCAAAACAAGAAGGTGTCTTTATTGGTTTTCTATACATCCCTGTTTCAGCTCAAAATACAATATGGTAATAAAACTGAACAATGCCAGATAAACAATAAATATTAGTTTATTCTGCTTATTTAATTAGATTCGGTCGACATTACGGTTGAAATAAAATTCATCCGTTCAGGCCTATTAACAAGTTACATTTTCATTTTTATTAAATTAAATTAATTAAAGAAAATATAGTTTAATTTTCATAATTCAAATTTATTTGCAATGAATTAATGTATGTCAAGTAAAGTAAACATACCATTTATAGGAAATATAAAATTCAATCTATAGTATCATCCTCTTCGCTGGCCATACAAGAATCATCCGAAGACTCGTCGAGAGAGATCACTATCGGTTCTATAGTTTATTCTATGAGGTTATCTAGAACCCACATTTTCTCTTCACTTTAATTACATGATTCACAGCATCTCTCCAGTTCTCTTCTCTGATTGCATCCAATATGCGTTATTATTAGTCGGCGACCTTTACCGATAGGAGTTTTCAGTCCAGTAGATAAACCTTCTATGAAAGCTTGACGACTGGTTTTAATACTTTTGTCCTGCCATATTTTTTTCACTGAATGTCCTTCATTGAGCCATGTCTCATCTAGATAATAGATTTGTCTTCCCTCCTGTCTGTATTTTCGGATATCTCGTAAATACTGTCGTCTCCAACATATTATTTGCTCGTTGTCGATTAGCACTGATTTGCGACTTTGCTTCTCCCAAGTAAAATTTAATTTGTGTAATATTTTCCACAAAGTTTTTCGCCCTATGTCAGGCAATGCAAAATAAATACTATGTTGATAAACACGCACATATCAACAATAACTTTTGTAATCCCTTTTTCTTACTTGTAAGGCCCGCGATTTATTTTCAAACAATAAAACACGTACCTAATACCTTATCTATCTTTATCCTAATCCCTATAATATAATACCACAAGTAATTTAAAATTTAACTTCACTTAGACTATAATTTTTTATCTTCTTCCGATGATGATTTATTGAAATTGTCGAATATCCTGACCAGGACCAGGTATTAACGATAAATTTATTATATTTTGAGCAATTTGCGAAAACACGAAGTTTCACATATATGCAAGCACCGTAGACTTTTTATAATAAAATAAAAAAAATTTAATTTCCAATGTCTCATAGGTTTTTAAACTGTTATCAAATCAACAACAATACATAAACACGTACACCAAAATGGAATTAATTTTATCGAAAGCATTCCCTGATTAACTTCCCGATGAACATTTCAATCTCCAATATAATTCCGAGATTCACACACATAAAAGAACCATCAAATTTGAGTACATCATTTCCTTCTCCCTTAGATGGTAAAAAAAATCGAAGTGCCCTTAACCGTGATGAAGGAAGCCAAGCCAATATAGAAAAGGGACCGTTATGTATGTATGTGGGACAAACGCCCTTAGATTCTACTAACCCTTGACGCTGACATTAAGATTTATGTCGTGCTTCTAATCTGTACTGAATATCAAACCCTTATCTTGGGGAATGAGAATAATAAAATAATTTTGAAGAGAGGTTTTCCCAAGTAGTCAACATACGGTGCTTAATTAAAATTATAAAATTGGACGACCCGTTTATTTCACAATTTAATATATTTCGTTTCCCTAAAATATAATATATTCAAATGTTATGACTTACAAATATCAGAAAATTGAGTAGTTTTTTATAGACGGAATGGATTATTTTGGTTTTAAAATAGTATATGAAGTACCAAGTGAAAAACGTTACTTTAGTCACGAGTTTTCTGAGGCACGAGTGGAGCGGAGCTTTTTTAAACGAGTGACTAAAGATGTTTTTGACACTAGGTGCTTACCATACTTTTTCTAAGCCCTCAGGAAAAATAGAAACCTAATTATATTATATTATTTTAACTATATTTACAAGATGACAGACAATGACTGATTTGTCATTGAAAAATCAAATGACACAGAACTAGAAAATGATCATGGAATATTAAATATACATTACAGAAAATACACTTGATGTGACGTGATGTATTTGTTCGATTTTTTTCAATAGTAAAACTGCTAATAATTATTTTCCGTTACACAGTGTCGGTGTGTACGCTTTTAACAGTTGATTATAACGGAACCACTGTTATAATTATTGTCTAATACCGAAGCCTTGTTCACTAATAGACTTTGTATGTTTTTATTGGATTAAAAACTTGTAAGGTTTCTGTATAATGTCGAGATTGTTTGTTGCAGGCAATTATTTTCACATCGACAGGAAATACAAAAAAATGGAATGACAAATTCAGAGCAATGGCATGCTTATATTATATTAAGAAAGAAGCAAAACTCTTCGTGATATATATTTTTACAAAGCAATCAAATATTTTTAAATAAAAACTAATAATTTAAATAATGCAATATTCTATGGTATGTAAAACCGTAAAATATTGTTAAAATACTTGTAATATTGTTAATAATAATTAAATCTAGTAAAAAAAATTTCAATTTTTGAAAAAATTTTGAATTTTCGAAAAATTTTTCGATTTTTGATAAAATTTTTGAAAAAATTTTGAATTTTCGAAAAAAAATTAATTTTTGGAAAAATTTTGAGATCATTTTTGCTATTTGTCAAATTTTTTTCAATTCTCGGAAATCAAATGTTAAATTCAATGAAAATAAAAAAAATCGAAATCTTGCAAAATTCAGTCGATGGAATAATAATTATCGAGGAATTCTTGTTTTACCTTGCCTCACCCATCCCAACTTATCTTTCAATCAAGCAGTAGCAATGGCCCTCCTCCCATCCTAACTTATCTTTCAATCAAGCAGTAGCAAAATTTTTTTTAAATTTGTATCATCAGAACAAAAATAATACTCTTATTCCTCTAATCTACCAAAAAGTAAAATCAATGACTAGAAATTATTTTTTACTTGACCAAAATGAGCTGTGAAATACTCATTTTCAACCCATTGAAAATAAAAGAAAAAATGAGTAATGAAACAAAATTACATTAATTATTTAGACAAAAAATTGTAATGAAAAATTTTTCATTACTCAATAAGAATTAAAATTTAAAATGTACTAAGAATACATTGTTCATTAAAAAAAATTTAATGGAATTAATTTAATTAATCATTAAAAAAAATTAATGAGTAATGGAAATTGAATACATTATCCATTATGAAAAAAATGAGCAATGAATTGTCATCGCATTAAAAAAAAATGCATTATTTGCAACTCTGGTCTTAATAAGGACTTCAATGCAAATATGAAAGATATGATTGCTATTTACTGTAAGCAAAATTTCAACGGTCGTGGTGCCCTGCCAATGGATAACCCTGGCAACAGGTCGATGCAAAGTTCCGTTTTGTGATTTTAATGTGACTACCCTAATTAACCCCTCTTTTCATGGATGTAATTTAATTACACGTCCAAGTGACTTTAGAGGAGGCCTTTGTAAAACTTTTATAAGAACCACTGTATTTATTTGTTTATTTGGGACTGATTTTGTCCACTTATCCACTTACTACACTGGTATAGTGTATGTAAATGTTCTTGACTGCCAAAATCGGTAAGCATTCTTGGCAACATTTGCCTTTGTGATAGACGGTTCATAGGAACAGAAGATAAATGAGGATCAGGAAAGGTCGAAATTCGTTAGAAAATGTCAAGGGTACAAGATCGTAAGGATCTTCACTAATAACCGTTAGTGGCCGAGAATTTAAGAGGGCCTCAATTTGTTTTGTTGCTCTACATATATGTGAAAAACTTTTTTTGTACAAAGTTTCTGCTCTTAAAACTGCTTAATTGTACTCTCTATTTCATTTATTGAATTATTTCCAAATCTTGTATTATTCATGTTAATAATAAATTTTTGAAACAGTTTTAATAATTTTTAGACAGTTAAATAAATAAATAAACAACTCATGCTCATATTTTTAGGAACGAGGACACATTTTATATGGATTATTTTTTTCATACGTCAAAATATCATCGTTTTGTGCAATAGTAATGCGTAATTCTATTCAATCAACCCATATTATACTTATCATATAATTGATGATAAAAATAGCCATTAGAAGTTACAATGAGCCCGCCAGTGGCCTCAGTGAAAAACTTTTTTTGTACAAAGTTTCTGCTCTTAAAACTGAAAAATTACAAAGATAATAATTTTCCAAAAAATTAGATTTATCATATTCTTTTTTAAAGTAATTAATATCACAATTAGCAACTTCATTTCCACGCCATGCTAATTCGAACGAACATAAATGAAAAAACTTTTTTTTGTAATCCATCAGGATTATCTTCAGAATAGCTTTCTACCATTTCCATTAATTCTTCTTTGGTAAACGCGTTAGAACTTCTTTTTCTGGTTTCAGGTTCAGCCTGAAACTTTTTACGTTTCGTATCTCTGGCCAATCTAGCAAATTTATAGGTAATATCTTTAAATTGATCAATTTTGATGTTAAATTCTAGAAAATATTTTTCCTGAACCATTTGAGCAGTCGTATTCCAAAGTGTTTTCACACTAGCTTCAGTATAATCAGTTCCATCTCTTTTTTTCATGTTAAAACCATAATCTTCAAGAATTTTTGCTATAATTGTTCAGAAGTATCCTTTTCTAATGTATAATTACGTGCGTCCAGAAACATTCTAAACTGTTCCCACGCAGACTTTTTTGTCTTCATTGTATTTCGCGGTATACTTTGCTTAATTGTACTCTCTATTTCATTTATTGAATTATTTCCAAATCTTGTATTATTCATGTTAATAATACTTTTTTAAATTTTTGAAACAGTTTTAATAATTTTTAGACAGTTAAATAAATAAATAAACAACTTATGCTCATATTTTTAGGAGCATTATCTCTATTTTTCACGTTTTCAACTGGTAGACTGGACTAATCATTTTGTGCTCATTGCATAATATACTATTATATGAGTTACAGATAACGCATCAGATAGGTAATTATCTTCGGTTCGTATGGCATACAACCGTAAATAAATATTGTATAGATGCTAGATACGCTACAGAATTGACTTTCTCCTTGATGTGTCTAACAAACTATAATTATAACAACTGATATTAAATAATATCTATTGTGATTAAATTTATTTCCTCCAGGAAACAGGACTAAAGGAGCTACCAGCGTTTGAAGCTTTGCTCCCGAACTAAGTCGAATTAAGAGGGCGCAATAGATCTTTATCTTAGTGAATCTTAATGAATGTCCCCTCCCCCCCATATATATAAGCTGAAAAGCGACAAGCGCATGTGATCGTTGCTGATCAATTAGGACACACATAGACAAATATTGAGGTAAGCAGCAATAATGAAGGAAAAGTGTACACTTTTTAGATTTCTAAGCTTTCGGAAATATATTTTTTTACATCTTCAGGGAACTACAAAAGTGAGAAAAAGGCATAACTTACAAAACAGTCCGCTACAACAGTTTTATAACTTACGCTAATCGAGAATGTATCCTTGATGTTATCATCGGGAAAAGCATAAAACAATTAATTTCAAGAAAGAAACAATCCAAATGGCATTGATAGCCCAAGTTACAGTCACTTAACAATCACATTGTAACTTAATTAAAAATTTAAAATATAAAAATCATTTTAAAACACACAAACACGTAGAATTCGACTAATAATCGAGAATAGGTTAAGAATAGTTCTTCTTTCATATTAGATACAATAAAAAGAGTACACTTTTCTTTCATAATTGCTACTTACTTCAATATTTGTCTGTTTGTGTATATATATACAAGTCAGCGTACAGCTACCCCATCACTTATACGAATACCTCGATATGGACGTCCTTGCTTTGTGAAGTGGGCTATCTGCTATCCAGAGATATTTGTCTGAAGGCGCGTCCACATTAAGCGGATCAGATGTAGACGCGACCGTTGGCACGCGCCAATAAGCCAATGAAAATCGTGTGTCGGTCTCCTTCAAAGGAAGCACGTCCATTTCAATGTACATATATCTGTATATTATGGAGATTGTTGACAGGCTAGACTAACCAGTCCTGAGTTATTTTGTATCAGAAATATTTGAGAAGGGAAATCGATTTCCGGTTGCTGTTCTTTTGTTTTCTACTTTTTGTCTCTAACGGTTGATTTGCCGTTATTTGACTTTTGTATTGAAGTTTAATCTTACATAATTATAGATACAAGCGCTTGAGATTTTAAGTAAAACATTATTCTTTCCATGTGTAAGGGCTATGATAAAATTGTGTATTTCTAGAAAATAATGTTCCATTCTACAACCCCCTTAAGGTTATTATCCACTTGAGCGATTTCTAATGACCGAGTTGGGGCAAGAACCTTTCTACGATTCCCCTACCGTTTGACATTGAGCTATAAACAGCACCTGCTCCATTTCTTTTCTCTCTTATTCTCACTGGTCTAACGCTTTCCAACAATGCATGCACTATGTTTTTTTTAATTAATTCCATTCTTATTCGGAGTTCTTGTTAACGAACTTGCGACAATAGGCATGACGAATGATATTGATGAACTACTCCAATATGTTGGCACGCTTATAACTATGGCTTATACTTTATCAAAATAAATGTTATTTCAGCGAAGAATGAAGGTTTTAAAGAAAAATTTAATTTATATATACAGGGTGTAACAAAAAGGCAGGTCATAAATCATACCACATATTCTGGGGATAAAAATAACTCGATCCAGCCCAAGTTACCCTAGTACAAATGTGCATGCGAAAAAAGTTATAACCCTTCGAAGTTACCAAATGAAAATAGATTTTTTCAAATATCTCGACAGTTGTTCGACATATTATAATGAAAGTTGACAAGTGGCTTTCTTATGATAAGAGCATCATCTTAAAAAAAATTGAGAAATTATTGCACCCCGTTAAAAATTTATGGGAGTTGAGATCCCCTAAACCACCCAAAATTTTTGTGTACGTTACAATTTAATGCTTATTGTGGCACCATTATTCAAACACATTATTTTTGAAACTTTTTTGCCCCTTGGCACTTTTTACAATTATCAGTTTTTATCGAGATACGGCCTAATTTTCATTAGGCTTCAAAAACTGTGTATTATTATTTAGTAAACAACCGTTGTTACTAAGGATACAATTAGACATTGGATCAACAATTGTCAATAATACATTTGAAGCTTTCAACTTTTATGTGTTTAAGAGGAACTAACTTTTCTAATAACAATGGAATACACGTTTTCAGAAATGGCAAATATGCATTTAATTTTGGGTAAGTTTCGTCATGTTGAATTAAGATTTAAGATACTTATCGATAATTTTGACAACACAGGTGAATGCCGGGGAAATAGCGCAGCAGCTGCAAGGTTTTATGCGGAAAAATATCCCAATCGAAATACACCAGGTCGTCGATTATTTCTCTCCATTGATCGTCGTTTACGGGAAACAGGTACATTGCGACCACAACTTGCTGGTAATAGTGGTCGTCCGAAAGTGGATGCAGACGATGAGGAGATTTTGGATGCAATTGAAGAAACCCCTCAAAGTAGTACAAGAGTAGTAGCTGCGCAATTAGATCTATCTCACATGATGGTTTGGAGAAGAATAAAGGAACAGCAGCTTCATCCTTATCATTTAACAACCGTTCAAGAGTTGCTAGATGAAGATTATCCTAAAAGAATGGGATTTTGCGATTTTGCGGTTGTTGACGGAAAACACTCGGAATGCCAACTTCATTAACCGTATTTTATTTACTGACGAAGCCACCTTCAACAGAAATGGCATTACGAATCACCATAACGAACACATCTGGGTCGAAGAAAACCCTCATGGAAAAAAAGTCACTCATCACCAAAGAATGTTCAAAGTCAATGTTTGGCTAGGAATTGTGGACAACAATCTAATAGGGCCAGTATTTCTTCCAAAGAAATTAAACGGTGAAAATCATTTGCAATTTTTACAAAACGAATTACCAGAGTACTTGGAAGTGAATAACTATCATTAGTAAGTAGGTAGGTTATTACAATTATTAATTGGTTGGATAATTATAGAAATTGAAAGTGAAATTATTATTGTTGCTTTTTATTTTTCAATAAGCTTAGAAGCACTTTTAGTTGTCAATAATGACAAATTCAAAGTAAAATTTTGACATTTCAATGTAAACAAGGTATTATCGATGGGGAAGCTGTTTTATCAGTATAATACTGAATGATTGGCTAGAATAATGTATTGCTATTGGTTAAAACCACCAAAATGTCAGATTTTGACAAGTGAAAAAAATAATAACTTCAACAGCGGCAAACGTTACCTACAACTTTTACAAACGTAAATGCACTGGTGGTTTTTTCACTTATTCATTTTTTAATTAATTTTATTATCGCAGTGTCAGTAGCCAAAATAAATAGTTTAATAATTTAAACATTAACAATGAGTCACTCCTATGGATTCCAGGACGCACTGGAAGAGAAGGAAATGAAATAGCAGATGAACTAGCAAAGAGGGGGACCGAAATACCTCTCTGGGGGCCTGAACCCTTTTGCGGAATCAGCCCCAATGTAATATCGAGTGTAATATTGGAAGAAGGTAAAGCGGAGAAAAAGAAGTGGTCTGACCATTGGAAAGATCTAGTAGGGCTTATACAATCAAAGACTCTTCTGGGTGACTACAACTTGTTGAGATCAAATAAATGCATAAGTCAAAGTAAACCTGCGCTAAGAGTTTTAACAGGGATCCTAACGGGACATTGTCGCCTGAATGGGCACCTGAAAAAGTCAAAATAGTGGAGGAAGAAGAATATAGATTTTGTGGCATGGAAGAAGAAACCTCCATCCACATACTTTCCAACTGCACAGCACTCCAGAATCCTAGAGCACAGCACCTGAGAACGAAAAAAACTCCGCGCCCGGGGGTTTTTCGGGTGGCTGAATTCAAATATGGCATCGGCGAACACTCCCTGGACATCTGGTGCCCCCGAACCTCGACCTGGACATCATCTCCGAGAACTTTCTTGACAATATCGACAAAAACAGCCCGGATATTAATGGAGGCGTGTTTTTTGAGGCGCGAAATCACGATTTCACGTCGAAAACGACATTCCCACCACCTGGTGCACCGCAACCTGCGCTCTAACATCATCTCCGAGGGTTTTCCAAGCAAAATCGTTTAAGGTGAACCGAAAATCGTTTAAGGTGAACCGAAAATCGTTATAAGGGGTCCCTATCTGACCAAAAGTTATTTTATCATTATTTAATCTTGACAAAGGTAGCTGGAACGCTACCGAGACGTCGAAATAAAAAAATAAAAAAACATTATTGTGGTTTTCATTCCCAAAAAATAAGAGAAAAAATTATAACATCCGATATATTAAAAATTAATAATGTATAGGTAAATCGTTGGAAGCTAGAATCACGTGTTGCATTGCACAAGATGGCAAGCATTTTGTACATCTATTATAGTAATTTTTCATTTTTTCCTTGGAATAATTTGTTGTTCGTTTTTTAGTATTTATGTATTTGCTTTATTAAAAATGTGTTTTTGTTTTATTATGTACTCAAATACTTATCGGTAAAAAATGAGCTAGTGTGCCTCAGCAGCTACAAGTGTGCATATTCATTGGCAGCTTCACTTTTTTTTACAGATCATCAGTTTAAAATTTAAAGAGAATTGCGTATGTTTTAAACTCGATTTTCCATACCATTTAAGAAAATTGTAAATTGCACGAAAAGTATTATACCTAGGTATAGGACACCCTTATACCATTCCAAACAGGACATTTTTTTCAATATGGTGAATTATCAAAATACAGGGTGTTCCATTTAAAATAAGCTCGATATTACCCATTGAAGGATCTAATAATGAAACTGAAGATTCTGAACACCCTGTGAATAGATATTTAGTACTAAATCGTGAATTACATTCAACAAATGTTTAACTATTGAGATGTAATAGAAAATTTGT
The DNA here is from genome assembly GCA_910591675.1 of Galerucella calmariensis. Taxonomy (NCBI): domain Eukaryota; kingdom Metazoa; phylum Arthropoda; class Insecta; order Coleoptera; family Chrysomelidae; genus Galerucella; species Galerucella calmariensis. Next base: position 213,132 of record CAJUYG010000119.1, read on the forward strand.
AAGAATTTGTTATATCAATTAGTTATTAATTTTTTTCGAAATGTTCACATTTTTAAAAAAAGTCAGCATAACTCGGAACCCTCTGTATTTAGGTATAGGGAACCATTATGAAGGAGTACTTTATTTTTTTAGGGCAATCAGAAAATACAATGAAATATAGGGTGTCCCATAAGAAAAAATATAACTTTGATACGCCACACTTTATTGGAACATCCTGTATATTTCAAAATAATTTTAAAATGTAGCCTATATGAATGTACAAACTACTAAAGTGAAAAACATTTCAAAACTTCTACCGTTTCGCTATAAACCTCCATCCCGTTGGTCGTGATTCGCCCTGTATATGGATCTACCTATACAAAAGCGAGACGTCACAGGCTTCTGGTTGGCGTTTGAGCTAAGATGGCGGATTATTATTTTTTGTATAGCTAGTCCAATAAGCCTATCTAAAGATGCCACAAGCGGAAGTGACGGAGATTCACTGCTGGGTTGAATAAATTAAAAGGCAGTAAAGGACGTTTCGTTTAGTTGCCATCTTCACCGACAGTCAAGATGCACTGCATGACGAAAATTAACTTCAAATCGCTCAAGCAGGACGTACATTGTACATCGCCGCTCCCGTTGTTTGGCGTTGGATTTACATGTAAGTAGTGTACGTCTATATCGTTCAATATGAATGAAAAACTGAAGATACAAATAAGTGGAAAAAGTAAACTAACGAAATAAAACTCAATCAATCCAGCCTTACACCGAATTGGTAAAAATACTTCTGAATAGGAAGATTAAATAGACCCAAACAAAACATCAAGAAGTGAATAATCCTTTAGTTAATAAAAATCGCTTTTTCTTTTTTAAAATGTCCGGTCAATTTTAAATAGCCAAGGTCTACAGCAAACCTGTTATAAATTTGTTTGTATCGTCACTCAAGACTGTATAATTATTATGAACGAGAAGAGCACTAAATACTAAGTAGGTACACCGACTACCACAGTATAGGAACGAAACAATATGTTATCTCGTGACGTTACACTGCCGAGCCCTCTGTGACCTATAACGTCGTAAAGATGAGTATCTCATCCGGCGGCCAGTGCTATGCTGCGATTCAACATTCAACCAAAGTGCCAGTGGTGAATTTGCGAATAAAATGATTTATTACAGCTTATATTTTTACGGGGCTTTAGTATTATTTTTATAGTTTATAAGCATTTTTTTGCAATGGATTCCATTAAAAAGAAGAAAACGGGTAGTGGATGTAACAATAAATTTTATAATTGTGATGGAACATTTTACCGTTTTCCCAAGGATTCAGAAGAGTGAGAAACTGTTTGTATTTTCTTACGAAAAGTATAATACTTTATTATTTGATCTTCATATTACATATGAGCTAGTTTCATGCATTGATTTAATTTGTTGTTTTTGTTTCAGAGCTAAAGTTTGGCTCGAAGCATGCCAAAAATAGAAACTCTATACCTACAATAGTAGTCATCGTTTATGTGGTGCTCATTTTGAACCAGACAGGATTATGCAACCTCATAAAAGAAAACTTCTTTTAAAAAAGGCTATTCGAACAATATTTCTTTCAAAAAAGGCTATTCGAACAATATTTCTTTCATCAAATACTGCAATGCCTAAAGACTTTCAGACAAATGATTTATTTAAAAAGAATTTTGTGCGCTACTTTTGTGGTTATTTAAATAAAAAAAGTTCGGAAATTCATACATGCAGCGTATGTGAGACATATTCACAAGAGTATCAGAATTTAGATGATTCGTCTTTATACTTTTACCTTAGAGCTTATGAAAATACGAATAAGGATACTTTTGGAAACTTGAATATGCCGCATGAAAATTTCGTACAATACATCTCATTATTAGAAACATTATTCCAAATGAATTTTGAGAAAGTTATTACGGAAGATAATATTGTTGAATCACTTATAAATATTAGTCAAAAAACACAGTTTGTACATCCTTGTGTTGATTTTCCAATAAAATATTCAATAAAACTTTTCTTCAGGTCACGACTATATTACACATTATTTGTCAATAAAAATTTTAAAAATCATAAAATGAAAATTGTATTATGGAAAAACGAATATTTTTTATAAGACTTATTGTTTTATTCACTCATCAGTGTACTGTTCTACAATATTTGAGAAAAAACATTTAACACGTTCAAGTCATTTCAAAATTTATGCCACCTACGCCTATGGTAAAATGAATCGTAAAGCGATCCGTTCAAGGTCATCAAAAGCTCTGGCAATTTATGAATGAAATTTATAAGAGTTATACTACTGGTTCGTTTCTATACTGTGCTATACTACCATGATTGTCGATTGCGATTGACCTTAAGCGATTATTAATGAACACCTATAATAAAATAAAGTGAATTAAATTGTAAAACATTGCATTCATTCTGCAAATTACATTCATACATATTCATCAGTCGTAACAACAACAGCATTCTAATCGAAACAGGTGGGATTGTCTACTGCGGCTGGCCAACGACTCTCTCTCTCTCTCTCTCTCTCTCAACTGGATCGATATCATTTACCATTACATTTGTAGTTTAGTTTCGACAAAATAATCTACTATAAAACCGTTGATGGCCTTGGTGGGCTAGAAATTATATTTATGTGAACATATATTATGAGGTGGAGACATGAACGTTTAGGCATAGGGAAAGGCGGGTTAGGTCCTAATAAGAAAGTGTAAATTATTGTAAAATTTCAGGGCAATTTCTACAAAAAAAAAAGTAAATTACTGTTGTGGTACCAGGGCCGTATTAAGCACTAGACCAAATAGATCATGGTCTAAAGTCTAAAGCGCCATGAACGATATAAGCGCCTTCATTCCTGCACTAGTCGAAAAATATTTTGAAAATGAAAAAGTTTAAAATGATGAACAATTTTATAGATCGGGATAATAGTAAACCTTTTTTCAATGACTAAAAGAAGGGCTCGCCCTCGCATTTTTTCGAATGGCAATAAATTACTCAAAAACAAGCTAGCCACGGTTGCTTGTATTATATAAATAAAGTGTTAAAAAGATGAGATGAGATGAGAGATAAGGTGAAATATAGTAAAAGCAAAATAAAGTTGCGTTTACGTCATATGAAAATCAACAGAAAATAACTGACAAATTAAGACATCTTATATTATGTTTTACACTTTTAGTCGAAAAACACCCCCATTTCAGGGTGTTTTTTCCCCAATTTTAGGGGTGGTTCCACCCTGTAATGCAAGTTTTAACCCTCATTTTCGTATTCAGCGCCCCCAAAAACTTATAGAACTAAATTTTCAAAATAACGAAAATATTCGAAAAACACCCCCATACAGGGGTGTTTTTTGCATTTTTAAGGGCGTTCCAACCACTGGCGGAAGTTTTAACCCTCATTTTCGTGATCAGCGGCCCAAAATACGTAAGGGACAAGTGGTCTCATAAAATTCAGCTGCTTATAAAAATATATAAATTATAACTGATAATATTTCGCCAAATCTTGCATCAGAGCTGAACATAAGAGAATATTTGGAAAACTCTTGTTGATGCAAGATTTGGTAAAATAGTATAATACTATCAGTTATAATTTATATGTTTTCATAAAAGCTGCATTTTGTGTTCTTTTGGTAAAAAACCAATTTATTTCTAAAAAACTTGTGCAGCAAAGTAAGAGTAACATAATGCAACATTTTTGCAGAAGGTAAAGTTTGCAATATATAATTTTTGTGAACGACGAATACTTTAAATTAAAAGACTTTGGGGAAATAAATATTCATTTAGTGATAATAACAACATTTTTAACACACATAGGTACCTAGACATAACACACAACATACTACCTAACTAGATTATTTCCAAATATTCTGCTATTTTCATTCCTAAAATATAAGTATTTTGTGTTATTTTTCTATCCATGTGATCTGGCATCTAGTTCTGAATAATTCAACAAGGAGGATTACCAATGAAGTACCTATACTCATTTCTATGTGTCTTCTCCTTTGAAAGCGTTTTTTTAGAACAAAATTTGATATGGCTACTTTCATTATTGGATCAACAAATGTTGAATCCTTGTTAGTATTAATGAACTTTGGAAATTTTATATCATCCACTCTTGAAATAGTATTAGGTAACTTTTTTACACCATAAAGGGAGAATCCTAATTATTAATTAACCTATAGACTTGCACCTATTATAAAATTTAGGTAATTACCTGGAATGAATAAAGTGAGAACAGCTTTTCTTTTCAGCCTCTTTTTCCTGGTACTTTACAGTCATCACTAAAGTGTAATTTTGGTATATTTGTTTTGGAAGGCATGCAGTGTAACTTCACATTAATAATATTTCTCAGCCAGGAGTCAAATACTTCAGGTTTACGTTTTGGAAACCGATGGTAAGCACGGAACACAACAAAGTTTTTTACGTGGTTTGTTTATTTTTCCTTCCATTTTGACATTACGATTGTTGATGATGAGTGCCCTCTGTAGTTCGGCCGCATCGTAGCATAAAACATTCTCTCCAATCCCAGTTACAATTCTAGGTTGAAGTATTTTATGATTTAATGTGGTGGTTATGCTTATATGAAACATTTGGAAGTTTGACATAGCGCGCCATCTATTGAATTCTTACTCAATCTAATGAACAGATGTCGCCATCTGTTAGAATCGTTTGGAGCTAACAGATAAAGACAAATAATTTGCAATAAAATAATATTGTGATCATAAATTGAGATGTAAGCTATCCTACCTTTCAAGTTGTATCAAACTGCACACGGTGTACAAATTTGATTAAAATCGGTCAAGTAGCTTAGGTGTCCATCGCGGACAAACATATTAGGATAAAATGTCCCTTTTCTAATTATTATCCCTACATACTTAGCACTTCAGCTTTTTCATAGTTAAACGTGGCAATATCGAATGTTTTCGACTGCATTCCTTTCACGGCTTCAGATAAACTTACCAAAGAAATTTGAATTGATTTAAAAAAAGTGGTATCCATTTGTTGGATATTCTATAACAGTTCTATATCTATCGGTATTTAGTAAATATAATTATACGGATAAATTATTGTAATTTATACGTAATTTAGTATACGTAATGTAATATAAATTCCTTCAACAAATTAATCAACGTTCGTAGTGCATAAATAAATAAAAAACTTTACATATATAAACGTTACAAGATTGTATATTTGCCTGACATCATGACTGTACTTTTATGTTTTAGTTAATTGTGATTTGCACTTTGTGTGGTTAACTGATTTCAATTATTATTTTAATTAATCATTGCAATGGCAATGCTATGAATTTTTTTCCTTTGCGACTTAATGACCCTTTATAATTAAAATCATGATTTATGGCGACTATTTATTATTTTATAGTGATGTAATGTAATAATGGGTTAATTTCTAATTGTTTAAGCATTATTGAACGAGAGTGACAACTTGTTTTATGATTTACGCTGTTTATACCTATGTAAGTATTTGCATATTTGTCTTTTATGTACCGATTATATCATTATTATATTTATTCTATTTAAACGCTCATAAATTACATAAAATGGGCTTGATAGTAATTCGACGTTTTCACTGAAATGTTTCAAATTATGTTAAAATACGAATACATCACATAACATCAAAAATTATATTTTCAATCATAAACTAGTATAAATTGATTCATGAAGCTAAACCAAATCATAAGGAATTTTTTAAAAAGGACTAAAAGAAGAATGTAGTATGGAATGTCAGTTTCAGTGTATATATGTTCAGTCTTCTTCCTCGTCTTCATCCCTAGGTTATGTTATATATATTTCACCTTCAATCCGTTGCACATTTTGTGTTTTGTAATGTCGCTATGAACGGCACCTTAGCATGAAAAATGCCCCTGTGTAATTCTGATGTAAGGTATTCACTATTAAGTACCCATCGTTTAAGTTTATAAGGGCCGTTAATGAAGAGTACAGTTCTTTTCACGATCTGAAACTGACTTGACTCAGGCTTGAGATACAATGAGACCATAAAACTTTTCGGATTTACCGTGCACTAAACCCATGGTTCTGCTAGGTTGCTATTAAGCTAGCAGAACCACTTTTTATTTAATAAACTTTTGAAAAAATTAATACCACCATAATTTGTCGCTAATTTTATTACCAAATGAAAAATTTGTCGCTCGTCGTTTTAAAAAAAACCCATGGTTCTGCTAGCTTGATATCAAGCTAGCAGAACCACTATAACAATTTTTAGAAATAACTGATAGTACCATAATTTATCGCTCTTTTATTACCATTATTAAAAATCATATATCATTCATAAATAATAATAATTGACCGTAAACAACAAAGTACAGACCTGACGAGAACTGTAAGTGGGACAGTGGAGAAAGACGTAAGACACACACGCCTTTATAGTATTTTGAATACCCGATTGATAGGTTGCGCTTGCGCGGAATCTAAACATCAACCAATCAAATTTTTGTCAAAGATTAGGGTTAACGTTTGTAATACATTTAAACGGTTCATTATTGTGATATTTTCATTAGGATTAATCACAGACCTGCCTTTTTTTCCATTTCTTCCTACGTAATGTGTTAGAGTGAAATTAAAAATCGATGACGCACACCAAAAAGGCTCTGAATGAACCATATCTGCAACTGACATTTAGAGCTATGAATACATTCGTATATATTACAACTGCGACTCTCTTCTCAATAGTCATCAATAAATTATCATCGCATAATATACTGATATACTAATAAAATTTCATTTTAAGAAAAGGTACGTATATCATAAATTAAGCCATTCATGCTAAAAGTTGCGTTTTCGCAACAGTTTAACCAGTGAACCTTCTTCCCTCTAATGATCAAAAACTAATCTATCTAGTCTATTCAAATCACCAAATTACGAATTTCTGTTCTGTATTTATATAGATATCTTTAACTGGTCCTCTTAGTACGTTATCTAATAACAAACATTCATATTATCAGTTGGAACTGTTGCTGGATTTGGCTGAAAGTAGCAGCATATTTTTGTCAAGATAAATATACAAACTTTTTTTTTAAGCAGCCGTCCCTTCGCCGGTACCACTTCAGCCTCCTGGGCTTATTGTGGATACTCCTAGTGTTCTGACTACAACCTATTCAGCCATTCTGTTCCCTGTATTAGCTCATACAGGTTCTTTGCTGGTTGGTTGTAGAAGTCTTCTGGAGTCATTTGGGGTCTACCATACAGTTTCTGCCTTCAGTGGTCCAGCGACTCACAGTTGCATAGTATATGCAGAGCTGTTTCGGTATCCTTTTTGCATCTTCTGCATGTAAGGTCTCCGTTGTACAGCCCCATTTTGTTTAGGTGCTCCTTTGTGGTAAGTAGCCCCGTTATGGTGCGTAGTTTGTTCCTGCTCATTGAGAGCAGTTCTTTCGCTACTTTTTCTGATGGTTCTTTTATGAATTTCTTCCCATGTATTTACCTGGTCGTATTCTTCCAGTGTTTATTGTGTGTTTCTTTCAACCACCCTTTTAAACCATGACCTCGTTAAGCATCTGGGGATGCCCACAGCAGGTTCGGATCCGTTTATCAGAGTTGACGATCCTACTCTTGCGAGTTCGTCAGCTTTTTCATTGCCTGCGATTCCTTAATGACCTGGGACCCACTCCAGTGTTACACTGTTCCGAGAGTCTTCTAAGTTCTTCGCCGCATTCCCATACTAGCCGAGATGTCACCCCATAGCTCTGAAGTGCTTCAAGGGCGGCTTGACTGTCACTGTAGATCCTGATCTGCCTGTTGTAGGATCTCATATTATTAGCCCTTGCACATGCAAGTATTGCATAGACCTCTGCTTGAAATACAGAAGCGTATTTGCCAAGCGAGACGATCCCTTCATATCTGCTCGTCTTGCTGTATATGCCCGCTCCGGTGCCGAGTTCATTTTTTGATCCGTCTGTATACCAGATCAGTTCATTCGCTCTAAGTGGTGGTGCGTTCTCTTCCTCAAGCTCCTTTCGATCTTTGATGACAATCACGAAGTTCTTGCGAAATATATATTTGGTGGTCATGTGGTCTGTTGGCATTTTGAAAATGTCATCATCCACATGCCTATACAAACTTTCAAGGTTTCATAAGAAATATATAGTATCTTGTTTTATTCGGTGTTGCTTTTTTGCAACAGCCATTTTTTTAAGAAAATGTAGTAGGGTATTCAAAAAAACTACATATTTCTTCAATTCATGTCACATCTCCAATATTCTGTAAAAGTTTACAAACATTTACTAGACATTAAAAGGTTAAACATGGCAGAACTATTGAAAATCAGATTATATTAATCAGGTTGTTCAATGAAATTGGAGTTGAATAAACTACAATTTTGACGGAATATTATTGTTTACTAAACATCATATTACATAACGAGCGGGGATTGTTATAAACTCAATTATGTACCTATAACGTTATTAAACATTAATATTCTTAATATAAAAAAATACAACGACCAAGAAATATTTTAGTCAAATTCTACACCGCTATTATTATATCGATAGAAGTTTAAGAGCGATTAAAATGACATTTATCCAACCGCTGGGTACAACCAAGTTGGCCAACTATTTGTATTAATCCCTTGTGGACACTTGGCTATTTTAATCCATTGAGCTCATTAAAGGGTTAGGTCGGTTAAATAGCTATTTGTATAACAAAGGACCAAAATGCTACTTTTCCTCCCTAGGATGAAGTTTACTGTCTGACGCGTAGCGGAGAGCAGGAATCATTCAAGGGAGGAAAAGGCATTTCACTCCCTTGTTATAAATATGATTTTTTTCGCCTCTCTCTCAAATAACAACTCATTTTTAAATGATTTATTTATGAACAAACAAAATTTATCAAATAACTAAAACTAAGAAGTAGGTCAATGCCGTATAAGTTATTTCATTGATGACGTACCATGACCTCCCTAGGGAGGAAAAGTAAAAGTGACGTCATGTACAACTTTATATTTACACTAGTCTTTTATTCGCATTTTAAGATGCGTAATTTCGGTAATTTTTTTTTTCAATTCTCTTCGGCAAATATGAGAACAACGTTCAAAATAATTGTAGTTTTGGATATTCCTTTTGCCACTTATTAAACTTTATAAATCCATCATTATACAATAAACAGATCCATACTAGATACTAAAGCCTCGCGCATCGCTAGTGCGCAATAATTTTATTTGGCCTTGAAACGGCCATTCGGGTTTAGATACGAGATCCGTATTAACTAACAGTTCTACTTTTTGGACAGGAAAGGATTAGTATAATTCAAAGTTGTTAAATTTATGTTTCGAAGTAAATGTTATTGAGTAGATTAATGTTGTGAATGTTATATAATAAACAATTTGAACATGTTACAAGGAAAAAACTCTAGAGAATTTAGAATCGGCAACAATAGCAAAACAAATTTAATAAAACAGAGGATATACTTATTGATTTTTATTAAATACCTAGTTAAATTTCATAATCCAATAATATTCAATTACAAATTAAGATTTCATTTCATTAAATATGACG
>CAJUYG010000119.1:227653-256155 GCA_910591675.1 Galerucella calmariensis
ATATATATATATATATATATATATATATATATATATATATATATATTAGAACACGCACGGCTTGCTAAATACATACGTTCTGAAATTGTAATATTAAAATATGATTTGTTTTTGAATTTATGACGCGTACACTTGCTAAACACACAAAATGTGGAGATTATAATGCGTATGACTTGGTTAGCACAATAATAAAGAGAGGTTATAGTGCGTACTTGCTAAAAATACAAAAGCATTTATTATTAGTATCAGTATATAATCGCAAATTGCAGCATGTAATACCTTTCTTCGCATCTAATACACATGAGAGCTCATGGCAGCATGTGTTGAATGCCTTGATATAGACGCGTAGGTTGATGGTTCGCGCCCGGACTATGGTGAAAATTTTTTAAAATAGCTTCCTATATTAAAAAGTGTAGTGACAACTTTTGGTAAGAATTTTATCCGTCTAGCCCCCTTTCACAACGCGCGATAAGGAACTTCGTTCCAAAAAATCTAATGTGTTTGATAGGGAAGATGTAAATAAATTCCTGTTGAAAGTACTCGATGATGTTTATTTAATGATGAAGGTTGTAATGATATGGGAATTGATGGAGCGTGTCGTGATCTGTGTGCCATGAAAATGGACAATGTTGAATTAAGGCATGAAATCATACTATTTCTGTTTCCTAAGGCACGTAAATTTACAGTGACGATGAGGGGAATCTATCGGCAGCGATTTGACAAAATATCGAAGTATTTTTGGCAAAGAGTTTTGAGGTAATGGATGTATTGAAAATTAAGAAAAAAATATATCATGTAGATTAATGTTGAACTTAGAGTTCTCATCGAATAAAAACTTTGAAATGCTAACCAAATTTTGTTGAAAAAAATACGAATCATGAGGTAATTACACATATTAAGCAAAGTTTGAGCCCTTGTAAAGAATTAAATACGGATTAAATGGAAAAACTAATTGATAAGTAGTCTAATTTGAAGGTTTATGAATACTATATAAAAATCTCAGAATCCTCAAATTACTTATGACCGTACAATTCCTTATGGAAATTCGGTTGCTACCACTAAAAGATCGGATAAAAATCCATCTCTCGCTTTTCTATCCTTCTATGACTGACATTGTCTCTCTGCTTCGGTAGTCGCGTGCCGTTCCATTGTTGATACAACGCTCGCCAGTCTCGGCGGTCTCCCACTTCAGTACTGACGAAGCTTATAGAGTTGTACGTGAGCCTAAATCCGCTTGGACTGCTTGACTACCTACATCTTGCGGAGCTTTCATATTTCTAATAAAATTTTCGTTATGTGAACTTAAACGTGAGGACGTAGGGAAACAAAAAAATATACAAAGCATAATTGTGCAAGGTCGAATTTGGTAGATGCCCCCCTTTGCTTAATATGTGTAATTACCTCATGATTCGTATTTTTTTCAACAAAATTTGGTTAGCATTTCAAAGTTTTTATTCGATGAGAACTCTAAGTTCAACCTAAGTACATGATATATTTTTTTCTTAATTTTCAATACATCCATTACCTCAAAATTCTTTGCCAAAAATACTTCGATATTTTGTCAAATCGCTGTCAAATCCCCTTAAAATGCGTTGTTTACAATACAGGGAGGAAAAAAATATTTTCTACTTTGAAGTTTAACTTAGTCAATTAAACAACAGCCACGGTATAAACGTTATAATTTATGATCTATTGACTGACAGCTTTCAACTAAAACAGCAGCTGTGATAATGAAGTTGGATTATAAGTTTAAAATGTTAATCTATATCATTCTGATAATAAGATTGTTAAATGATTGTGAACATAGACATTATCTGAATCATAGAATTAAAACAATTGTGTTATAGTTCTGGGTAAATATCTAAAATACATAGTTTACGACTTCGTTTTTTATTTACTAATCACACTAATATTTGGGAAAACCGTGCATCAACTATCAGATTACGTGCACATACGTGGATTCGCTCAGTTGAGATTTCTACAGTTAGTCCAGTAAACGAAGGTGTCAACATGGGCAACTGGTCCACAGGAGCAATTTTTTTTTAATTTGCAGGTTATGGTAGGCACATCAAATTCCCAAAATGTCAGGTACCTGACCATTGTGGAAGGGTGGGAAAATGGCTCTGAAATTCCAGAGAATCCGTTTTCTCGCGATATCTGCCGAGATTTGACCACTGGAGAATTTTTGTTCAGACAAAAAATAAAGAGCAGTTCCTTACCCACAAAAATGATCCTTAGCATTTTTTCGAAAAATTAGATAGTTTTCGAGATAAATGGCCCGAACGCCGATCCAAAATTGAGCTCCAGGCCGGCTTATAGAGAGCACGCTTTGAGGGCATGACGTCCCCAAGTAAATTACTAATTTTTCAATAACTCGCGTGAAAATCAATATTTTTTAATGAATCAAAGTACGGGTGAAAGAAGGGATCTGTGGCTACTGAGGCGTGTTTTTATCCACTCAAATCGTGCTACTGGGTCATTGGAAAACCAGGCCAAAATTCGTCTTTGCTAGATTTTTAAATGCTTCCATGGATTTATTCTTATTTTTTTTATTAAGAGTTATTTCAGCCAATCCTATTGGATAATGGTTCTTTGGGGAGTACTTTATTTATTCCGAAACAATGCTACCAATAATTCGCCCGTATTTTTTTGAATAATGTGTTTTCCAAGAGGCGATTTTTGTGGATTTCTGGAGTTTTCCCAAGCGCTCTGGTTTATCGGGAATTTCTCGATGATTAACTGTCAAACCCGCTTATAATGATATTTGGAGAAAGGTTAGAATATCATCTTGCCGATGGTATAATTTTTTTTGGCTCAGACCCCTGGGTTTTCAGGAAAATCGGGGAAATTTCCAGTTTTCTGAGGGAAGACAGTTTTTTCGAGCAGTTTTTTCTCTTTACAGTAAAATTCTTCCCGGTCAAGGATCATACCCGATGGAAGGTCACATTCTGAACTTTCCTTTGATATGTGTATCAAGTATTTTATTTGATGCATTAAAAAGAAATTTGTCTCTAAATTTGTTGTAATGGATGCCTCATTTTATTCTCGCACGCCGCCACGCCACCCATCTATAGTGTGGTCGACGGCGTCTGCTATAGTGTGGTCGACGGCGTCTGCTATAGTGTGGTCGACGGCGTCTGCTATAGTGTGGTCGACGGCGTCTGCTATAGTGCGTGTACACGTGGATGCTTTCTGCTGCATTGTTTGTCAACAACTGACAATTTTACATGTAAACACTATCTCATCGTGATTTTTCAAGAATAATTTAGTAGTATTCCAGTGTAAAAAGTGAAATTCAAGTCATTATTAATTTTATTGTTATTATTAAATAATAAATTTTGAAATTTTTATTGATAAAAAACACAGGGAAATATTAAAAATTCTTGAGCTTCTTTTTTTGGAGAACACGGTGAGGTTTCATTTTTTTAAATAAGATCATTAATATTGTTGTGGGTGAAATGACCTCTAATGATTTGATAAATATTGTTCATTACTGCAGAAAAATGGAAGTCGCAGATGATTCTAGTACGCCCGTGTGTTTTATTTGTGATCAAGCTCTGACTGAGGACGTTACAACGGTTACCCGAGGACTAGAAACCCTAATAAATGTTAGCAAGACCAGGGAAGACAACCACCATTTGTTCCTGGAGAAGGTATCGTCTGTGGAATTTCATCGCTTGTGTAGGAAGAGGTATTCGGTAATGAAGAATGGGAAGTTGGAGATCGGTGGCCAACGCTTTATAAAGGACCCGACAAGACTATATAACACTTACTCAGCCCTAAAAGGGAAAAGAGGAGAGAGAGCTGTCCACTATTCAATTAACGGAAAGTTATTTTCGCAATTTTAGCGTCTACTTTCAATCCTTTTCGCACACAATCATTCCTAGGATTGGTCTGTCCTATAAAAGCAGGCCAGGGTCTCACTTTTGAAGAAAGCGATAATTTTTTTGACCCCGAGAGTGGGTAAGAGATCGATCATTTTCATGTTTATTCTCCTGGCCTTAATTATTTCGCGGTTGCGAAAATGCAAGGTGGCGCTATCTACCATAGATGCCTGGAGGCCTAAACATACAGTTGGCAGAAGCAAACGTGAGCCCTGGTGGGCGTGTTCATGTCGCTGTTGTTGTATTTTCGTAGTAACAATTCGATATTTTGAATCGATAACCAAATATCGATACTATAAATGTCAACTGTTAAGAGATATGTAAACAAAGTCAAACTTGCTAAAAATGTAACTCGAAATATTAATAAAAAAATCGGAAATATTGGACCAAAACTAAAACTACCGTTTGCCCTAAATGTCTATATTTTCAAATCACATGACTGTATTAATGTCATGAAAAAGAAGGATAAAGTTTCTATGGAAAGCAACAAAATATGAACTGGTTATAGTCCAGTGTTGCCGATGCAAAAATGAAAATTACCCGAACTTACTATTCAAATTATCAGAATTTGTCAAAATTACCAAAAGGACACATTGGTTATGTAAATAAAGTCTTCGACCCCAGTCAATATGGAAAATCTCCAAAAACAATATCCATTTTATATATCCCTTCTACAAAATATTCGAAAAACTATTGGATCCAAATTAGTGAAATTGTCTAAAGATCGGATAATCATCCTCGCATTGACAACACTGATACAGAATGAATAAAATGATGTATGTTGATGAAATCACTCGGTCCATATTATTTCGATTATATTTAACAATTACTAATGGACAATCGTTAACATTGGCTCTTGATTGGCTGCTTACGATGACCTTATTTTAGTTCGCATATTTTCCGGGGCTCATGTTTGGTTCTGACAACTGTAGAAATTATTTTCAGGGTCCCTCATCTCAGATTTTGGGCTAGAAGCGTCAGTTTTCAAGTTTCAGAAAACTGCGAACTTTTCAACCACCATTTTTGCAAAAAATATTGGTGTAACGAAAAAAAAATTGTGGGGACAACTTTTGTAGGTAATGAACTGCTCCTCATTTTTTGTCTGAACAAAAATTATCTAGGGATCGTAATTCGGGAGATATCGGCAGAAAACGGATTTTCGGGATATCTAGAGCCATTTTCCGACCCTCCCACAAATTTCAGGCACCTGACATTTTGGGGGTTCAATGTACCTACTATTACCTGCAAATTAAAAAAAAACTTTTCTTGCTGGACCAGATGCCAATGTTGACTGTATTTTTCGCTTTCATTTACTGGACTAAGTCTTTGCTACCTCAAGCACATGGTCTACGATCGTATAATGTCATTCCATGGATTTTTTCGGCGATTTCTTTCGAGCGACGTTCAATGAGAGGGTTTCTATTATAACAGAACTCAGTAAATCACTTCATAACAACTTAAATTGATTGTGCACATTTTGTTTTCAGCAGATGTCAAACACAAATTAAATGACGCATCTTGCTCAAAAATTAACAATAGTTTAAAAATGGCTGTTGGTTGAAGCAGTGTATTGCATTTTAAGTTACCGCGAAATATTCTAACTAGTACATCTACCCAGGGAATTGTGTAAACAAAATCAACATTACCGTTTTGCTCGTTGGATTTGACGATCTCGTGTTTAGCTTCAGAAGTTTTGGTACCGGGTTTTGTGCGCTTTATTTTCATTTTAAGACCTTTATCAGCAGTAGCTGAGTGTTCGATGTGCATTTTGGTCGTAGCCTGGGCCTTGGAGGCTTGTGGTCCCCCGGAGCCGGCGTTGGCTGCCATGCCCCCCGACTGGTCGTTAGTTTTTTCTATATCCGCATCCAAATCGATTATTAGATCGCCGATACCTGAAAAAAATTAAAATCCCATAACAGATGATCAATATTTGACGAAGTGGCAACAAGGATTTTACCAGAGTTGCAAATAATGCATTTTTTTATTGCGATGACAATTCATTGCTCATTTTTTTCATAATGGGTAATGTATTCAATTTCCATTACTCATTAATTTTTTTTAATGATGAATTAAATTAATTCCAATAAATTTTTTTTAATGAACAATGTATTCTTAGTACATTTTAAATTTTAATTCTTAATGAATAATGAGAAATTTTTCATTACAATTTTTTGTCTAAATAATTAATGTAATTTTGTTTCATTACTCATTTTTTCTTTTATTTTCAATGGGTTGAAAATGAGTATTTCACAACTCATTTTGGTCAAGTAAAAAATAATTTCTAGTCATTTATTTTACTTTTTGGTAGATTAGAGGAATAAGAATATTTGTTCTGATGATGCAAATTTTAAAAATTTTTGCTACTGCTTGATTGAAAGATAAGTTAGGATGGAAGGAGGGCCATTGCTACTGCTTGATTGAAAGATAAGTTGGGATGGGTGAGGCAAGGTAAAACAAGAATTCCTCGATAATTATTATTCCATCGACTGAATTTTTTCAAAATTCAAAATTTTTTCAAAAATTCAAAATTTTATAAAAAATCGAAATTTTTTTTGAAAATAAATTTTTTTTCCAAAATTAAAAATCTTTTCAATACTTGAAAATTTTTTCAAAAATTTGTAATTTATTCAAATATTAAAAAATTTTTGGAGAATCGAAAAATTTTCTTAAAAAATTCATCTTAAAGACCAATACCTACAATAGTTAGATTTCTATTAACCCTCCTGAAAATTAGTCCAGTGGGAAAAAAATCACTAAAGTATTTCGAGTGAAAAATGTGATTCATTTTTGATCTGGAAGTTTCTAAAAAAAAAAAAATTTGAGATTTGTATTGTTTTAATGACCAATGTCATTGAAACACATTTGTTTTTTTTTTAATAAATAATGATGTACGTTTCGTTACTCATTAAACATTTTTTAATGGATACTGCATTGTTACACTACTCTTTAAATCGTTTAATGAGAATTGAATATTTTTACATTGAAAATATATTTTTAATGCACAAAGGACCAGAATTACATTTTCATTAAAAAAAATGACTAATGCATTATTTTTTACATTAGGATTTTTGCCAACTCTGGATATTACTAATTTAATCTCTACAATAATATAACATATATTTTATATTATACCAGAAAGATGGGAAAAGGGAATTATGCAAACCAAAAAACCTTTTTGATAAAGATTCAAGATACGTTCACATTCAATTCACATTTGAATTGGAAATGAAGTTTTGATGTGTAGTGTCCCTTGTATAATTGAATGTAAATGTCTCAAATATTTCAAACTTTTATATTGGATAGACATGTAAAAGTATTCGTAAGCATAAATCTATTTCTCCACGATCATCACATAATTTACCAATTCTGAAATCAAATTTGATTACAGAATCTCTTGAAAATAGAGAAATATTCTGCAACACCTCTGGGGGCGTATTCTCGAAAAGTGAGCTTTTTGACCTATACCTACGCATCAAAACGAATAGTTGATGTGCGATTACTTTTTTGAGTTCTTGACAGGACCATTGGTTTTTTGGAACGTAAACGCTTGGTAATGTGCGATCATAACATCCAGCATCATTGCAAGATCTCACTAATTAGAGAAATTTGTTCGTAAACTAACGTTTTGTGAACTTAAATTCAAAAATTGACAACTGGCAAAGATTATCCACATTTGTGATTTACAGGATATTGAGGAAAACTTATTTTTATGTATGATATCTCATCGACATAAAAAAAGTCAAATGACCGACTGCCAGAAAAATTACTTCATCAAATATCTGGAAAAACTCGGATCTTCAATCTGGGAAATTTTCAAATAACTTTACATTCAAAGATGCCGAAAGGAAATGGATAGAAATAAGAACCGCAAAGATATCATGAATTTAGTATATTAGAAAATATATTAAAGATGGGTTTGCTAAAAAAATCCTGGACAGAATATTTTTAATTATTTTTTGAAAAATGATTTTTAATGAAATATTGCAACATGATGAGAAAATCTTGTCCTGACTGAAAATATAAAACGTATGGAATGTGCAGCCGTTGGGTTGTTTATTATTTACCTGGGCGAACTACTGGCTTGTCAGGTATGTCGATACAAGTTATAGTTTATTTCTTAATGTCTGACAGCACAGTAGCCTCATTAAATATTCAAATAGAAATTTATCTTTTTCAGAGTGATCCTAAGAATTTTAAAAGTAAATACTAAAATTCTAATGCAAAACAAGTAAGTGTCTGTATTGGTTATCTATACATCCCTGTTTCAGCTCAAAATACAATAAGGTAATAAAACTGAACAATGCCAGATAAACGATATATTGCGGCAGTGGCGGAGATTACGATATTAGTTTATTCTGCTTATTTAATTAGATTCGGTCGACATTACAGTTGAAATAGGTGGAGATATATTTCCATTTTTCCTCTCCCTTAGAAGCCTGTAAATAGTAGATTCACCAACTCCTGTCATATTGGAACATGTCGAAACTATATTTCTAACAGTAGCAGCCGGCATTTGATGTACAACAGCATCATGCACATTTAACACTACAGTATTCGTTTGTAAGCTAAGCACGCTCTTACACTTTACTGGGGTGAAACTTGAAGACATTTTTCACAACACAGTTAACACTTATGGAACGTAAGCGACTCTGAGAAAAACAAATTATACAAATTTGGGCGATACCAAGTTTCACCGTATATACCTGCAAAATTTCTAAGTAGTCATTAGGACAATCCCTAGTAGGACCCTATTGTAATGTTTCTTGGAAATTATCAAGTTGTTTTAACTAACCGAATTTAGATTCATATTACCTTTATATATCAGATCGGGTATAAAATTAAATAGTAAATAAATTCCTTAGATGAACGGTGACGCTTATGGTTTACTACCTGACTAGCATCTGTGACTTTTTCGCGTGCTGTCAGACAATAAGAAACAGACTATACTTAAACTTGATTGTATGATAGGAAAAATTTTAACTGGGGGTATGTGTAATGAAAACCTTTCAATAACTAAGGCTTTATTATTCACAAAACTAATGTTGAATTAGAATTCATAAAATGTCAAAATTACTAAACGTCATTTAGACAACTTAATAAAACATCATAGTAATACTACATTCTTCCACCCTTCAAATGGTAGTCCTTGAATCGTTCAGGCAGTCGACGTTCCCTGGTTGAACGATGAAGAGTATTTTCTTGAGAAGAACTATTAGGAGTAGAACAATCTTCGGAAGTAGGAGAGTCTAAGCTACTTTCATCAGCAGATGGGTCTCCAGGTTTTTCACCTTGTAGAATATCCTCTGCTTGTTCTTGGTCTTCATAAGAAAGCGGTTGAAACTCCGTTTCTAAATCTCCTTCGCCGTTAGGAGCCAAGTGTTTTAAAGACACGGTTGTCTCCCTTCCATCTTCTAGCCGAACTCGGGCGTATTGCGGATTGACATCAATAAGCTCCACTTCTTCTACTAGAGGGTCATATTTACTCGATCGTACATGCTTTTTCATAAAGACTTTGTTGGAAGGAACCAGCCAGGAAGGTAAAGAACAACCATTGGCAGATCTTCTATTATGTTTAAACATTCTTTCATGGGGAGTTTCGTTAGTAGCAGTGCATAGAAGAGATCTAATGGAATGTAATGCATCTGAAATTACTACTTCCCAATTAGAAATTTCCAAATTCCTTTGTTTGAGTGCAAGAGATATTGTCCGCCAAATAGTGCCATTTTCGCGCTCTATTTGTCCATTTCCGGGAGGATTGTATGGAGTGGACATAGATGTAGCAACACCGCGTGTGTGAAGGAATTTTTGTATTTCTTTTGATATAAAAGAAGCACCTCTATCCGTATGAATATAGGAAGGTATTCCAAACAAAGAAAATAATTCAACTAGACAGTCTATTACAGTTGAAGAATTCATATCTGCACAAGGATAGGCAAATGGGAATCTAGAATACTCATCAATAATTGTAAGTAGATATTTGTTACGAGTTCTTGATGGAAGTGGACCCTTGAAATCCATACTGAGTCTTTCGAAAGGATGGGTAGCCTTGATGAGAATAGAATTATTGGTTCTATAGAATTTTGGTTTCACAGCGTTACATGAAGTACAGGATGCAGTCATTTTGCGTATTTCTTCAACGGAAAATGGTAGATTATGAGTTCTTACCCAATGAATCATTCGAGTCACACCTGGGTGACACAAGTCACAATGAAGTGAGTAGAGTTTGTTTGGTTGAATGGAATTACACACTCTTGAAAAGGCATCAGCAACCTGATTTTGTTTTCCAGATCTGTAGACAATGTCAAAAGTAAAACAAGAAAGTTCTAGGCGCCACCTTTGAATTTTTTCATTCTTAATCTTGTTTTTATGATTCATGTCAAACATAAAAGATACAGAACGCTGATCAGTTATTATTAAGAAATGACGACCCATCAAATAATGTCTCCATTTCTTTAAGGCATCCACTATAGCATACGCTTCTTTTTCTACAGCCGAATGTTTTCGCTCACTATCGTTGAGTTTTTGTGAAAAGAAAGCTACAGGACGACCAGATTGAGAAAGAACAGCAGAAATAGAAAAATCAGAGGCATCTGTTTCCACTACAAAGAGTTCTTTGTCATCGATTGTTTTTACTACTGAATTCGATATCTCGGTTTTAAGATTTTCAAAATCGTTGTTTGCTTCTGGAGATAACGGAAATGTTTTGGTATTCAAAAGCCTTCTGACTTTGTCAGAATAGTTAGATACCCATCTGGAATAATGTGCGAACATTCCAATAATACGTTCTAGCTCTTTGGGGCTTTTCGGTGGAGGTAAACTAAGCAATGGTTTCAGACGATCAGGATCAGGTGAAATGGTATTGTTTTCTATTCTATATACGAGCAGATTCATTGATGTTTGAGCATAATTGCTTTTCTTCTGATTTATTGTAAAACCGTATTCATTTATTGCTTCCATAAATCGCTGGAGGTTTCGATCGTGTTCTTCTTTATCCTTTCCACAAACTGTCACATCGTCAAGGTAAGCGTATGTTTTCTCCAATTTTTCTTTTGAAATAACTTCATCAATGACACGTTGAAAACAAGGGACTCCATCAGTGAGACCAAAAGCAAGGCGGCAAAACTGATAAAGTCGACCACAAGCCTCGAAAGCAGTAAAAAGTCTATCCTTTTCTCTCAAGGGAATTTGATGATAAGCACTTTTGAAGTCTATGGTACTGAAAAACGAGTTTTGAGAAACTTTTGACACTATTTGTTCAAGATCAGGTATGGGGTAAGCATCTAATAATGTATAACGATTAATTGTTTGAGAATAATCAATGACCATTCTGTTCTTGTGGTTCTCGTTCTCTACTACAAACGCTTGAGCTCTCCATGGCGATCTACTTTCTTCAATTATTCCATCTGCGAGTAATTTCTCAATTTCACTCTTCATGAATTTATAATCTTCGTTTGAATGTCTTCGGGATTTTGTAATAATCGGTTTTATATTTCCGGAGAGGTACTCGAAAAGAGGAGGTGGTTCGATTTTTGCAGGGGCTAGATAGCAAATCGTGAGTGGTGGCTTAGAGCCCCCAAAAGAAAATTTTATTTCTGAATGTAGTTTCAGTAAATCATGACCAACAATTACGTCAGTGCATAAATCAGGCAACACATTCATTTTTGCATTATCATAATGATGACCCAAAAAATCCAGTCGAACCAAACAATAATTTATAATTTTTGAACTGAGGGTCGTTGAAGCCATAGAGACGGAACCTGTTGTTTTGAACATCTCAAAACCACAGCTATCAGCAAATTGCTTTGATATGAAAGCTTCTGAACTTCCCGTATCGATTAAAGCATGAGTAGGTATATTATTAACTTTAATGGTTATTGTAGCCTTATCTAGAGCTGATGAGGAAGCAGCGATTAGTGCTGAGGATTTAATCTTCGGAAATTTTTTTTAGAGATCTGCATTCGGTCGCCCAATGTCCTATCTTTTTGCAGTTATTACATTCCGCATTAATTGCAGGACACTGATGACGTGATTTGTGGCGAGAATATCCACAAAAATAGCATTTTTGGATAGTACGAACAGTTGCTAGGTTTGCTGAATCTATTAAACATTCTTTTTCGTCTTGGATTGAGGTTGCATTTACGTTTGCCTCACCCAGTGAATAGGATGCTGATTGAATTTTGGCTGATTCTAGAGCACGAGCTTTTTCAATGGCCTCATCAAGAGTCAATGTGCTGAATTCTAAAAGTCTTAAACGAATCTGGTTAGAGTTTATACCTCGGATAAATGCATCACGAACATATGTTTTTCGATGAGTCTCCGCATCTACAGCCATAAATTCACAGTTTTTGCTAAGTAGTTGTAGGGCCCTGTAATACTGATCAATCGATTCTTCAGATTCCTGTTTTCGCGTAGCTAGTTTATGCCGTGCAAAAATTTCATTATTAGGTTTCACATACACTGTATTCAAAATATTCATTGCTGATTCATAAGTATCACTTTCAGTTATCAATTGGTACACACTGTGAGATATGTGATTTATAAGAAGTCTGAACTTACTAGCATCATCAAGATCTTGAAAGGAAGCGGCAAAATTTTTGAAAGTTTTCAACCAGTAGTTCCATTCTTGAGTGGCGGTAGGCGAATGTGGATCGGTGTCAAATTTATCAGGTTTAAGAAAGCGATCCATTTGAAATATTGTGAATAATAAATTGTAATGAAAACCTTTCAATAACTAAGGCTTTATTATTCACAAAACTAATGTTGAATTAGAATTCATAAAATGTCAAAATTACTAAACGTCATTTAGACAACTTAATAAAACATCATAGTAATACTACAGTATGTATTTGGAATTACTCAAAAGCACCGTTGATCCAATGCTAACAGTTATAATAGAAAACGATAACCGATAACTTGAAGATCACCTAATATTTCAACAGGATAGGGCTCCTCCACATTTTGCTGAAGCGGTACTTAAATGAAATCCTTTCTAGAAATTAGATTGGACGAAAAGGATTTATTGAATGGCCCCCACGATACAAATACGGCACTTGTATCGCGTTTTGCGATCTTTGCAGAATGCGTATCTGCCACGTTTATTTCCCACTACTGACACTGGCATCACCATTTCAGTTCCAGTAAATGTCTCTGCAGATTGTCTAATTTCTCTAGGTGGGAAATCAACTCACTTTCTCTCTAACGTAAGGATATATTATTCTAAAGAAAAAAAATAGTTTTAGTACCTGTGTGTAGCTATTTTATAATATGAATAACTTTGGTGCACAACAATAAAACTTACACAAACAGACGCGTTGGGTCCAATAGACCGATATCACTCCTAGAACCTATACTATTCACTTCACAGCGCTGAAACCACTAATTAGCGTACATTCTAATCTAACTTGAAGGTTCTAAGGCGCACAGACCTCAATGTCCTCTATGGCAAAAGCATCAACAATATTGAAGTCTTCTTGGGCCGGAGGGACCCGACGCGTCCACTCCAGGGTTAAGAGAAAAATATTAATATGACTTTTTGCTCATTTCAACAATTAATTAATAAATTTAAAAAATCTATACCACATTAATATAAAACACGAACAACCAATAAACACCGTTCTAAAATAACAGCGCTCGACGGGCGAAGTCCCGTATAATATGCCAAATTAAATGCAAGTAAGGACATAGCGACCGACGTACTGTACCATCCAAGTCACCAGCGGCATCGGTGCTTTACGCGATAAATTCGAACGAGTGGAACATCTTATAATTTATTCTGTAATCTTTGGTAATAGTATATTACACACCGAGGTGGGAAGAGTTTCATTATTGTCGAGAGGTTAGCTTTTATCTCGAGACAGGTATGAAACTTCCTACCGAGGTTTGTATACTATTTTATTTACAACCATCATATCCCGATTAAAATTGATAAATCTTTGCTTCGTTCTGAACACACCTAAAATATTACATTTGACAACTGACACCAATATAAATAATTGTCAGATAAAGTCTGATGGATATTAAGTTCGCGAGTAATAAATTAATTAAATAAAGAATTGATGGATTGTAGAAGTAGAGCTTAGGTGTAATATGACACTTTCTAACCTTCAATGACGTTGGTAATGACAGCATTGCATATATGGTTGTGAATAAAATACATTTCACAGCAAAAAATGAATAAATATGAACGAAAGACGAATAAGTATTTTCAAATGTTCAATCCATTGGTAGTAGTTGCTAATATTTTCAAGAGTGAGTCGTTTTTTTTATATACCTCATTACATTTTCAAGTCTTTAATCTACTGGCTCAAAAAAATAAAAATCGCCAACATCCTTTGATTCCAAATATAAAAGATCATAACAATAATGGAGCCACTTTCCAATCCCAGAATATTTTTCTTGATATTCTTTTGATGAACCTAGATTACGAATTTTTCTGTACCATGCTAGCATGAGTTAAGTGGAATCGACACTCAGTAATTTTAGCATTGGGATACATTTTTAAGAGTGCAATATGAATAGATATATCAAAATCTGCGACTATTTCTTCTGGTAAATTTGAATTTTATATAATAGAATACTCAATAAATTTTTGATGCAAAATCTAAATGATTTTTCACTTTTGTCTTTTAATACAGAATGGCCCAAATAAGAATGACTGATTTTAAACATAAATACCCAGCTTATTAATTGCTGCAAAGAGATGGGGTTTTCACTATTTTCACTAGTTTATTGAAGAGATTTTTTTAGGCTTTGCTGGCACTTCATCTCATCAACACAGGGTGTTTTACTAATGTTGGTCAAATTCAAAGGGGAAAATATGTATTTTTTTCAATGGAACACCCTGTAATTTTTTATCTCATTCGAAAGAGCAATCATTTTCCTTTCCAAAAATGTATAGTTTTCTATCTTTTGTTTCATTAACAACAAAGATATTCGAAGTTTCATGTAGTAGTACATTTTTAATTAGTAGTTTCATATGAACGTATTTTGATGCCTAAAATCAACTCATGCTGTGACCGTTTGACGCATAACAACAAATTCATTAAAAGAAATTGGTTTTTGAGAACCCCATATTCTACAATTATATTTGTTACACATGCCATTAATGTGAAACGTTGCTTCATCAGACATAATTCATAATGAATTGGGTTCGTTTCTTAATAAGTCAAGTAAAGTCTCACATACCATTACTCGTTTTTCATAATCTGACTCGTACTATTTTTGATAAGTCTGAATTTTGTATGAAGTTAGTCTTAAAATTTTTAGACATCTTTGAACGTCAATCTTGCTAAGCTCTAAAATTCCAGCAATTTTTCTAATTGAAATTTTATGATCGTTATCATGTGGCACTTCATTAATTGACATCAACTTGTTTAAAAGACCATCATTATTTCTTGCTTTTTTTAAGTGTGCAATGCAACCAGTTTCGATAAATTGTACATACAATTTTTTAATTATATTCACTGACGGCGGATTTTTCAAAAATTTCCTTGTGTGTGGATATCCTCCTTGTTTGAATTATTGATTTCGTTTCTGCATAAATTATTGCAGTTTGAGCTTTTTCACTCACTGTATAGATCATTCCGAAACCGACTTATATGACTTAACAAAATTACTATTGTCAAAATTGCTGATTTTGTTGTTATGCGTCAAACGGTCACAGCATGAGTTGATTTTAGGCATCAAAATACGTTCATATGAAAGTACTAATTAAAAATGTACTACTACATGAAACTTCGAATATCTTTGTTGTTAATGAAACAAAAGATAGAAAACTATACATTTTTGGAAAGGATAATGATTGCTCTTTCGAATGAGATCTGTTTCATTTAAAATAATACATATTTTCCCCTTTGAATGTGACCAACATTAGTAAAGCACCCTGTGTTGATGAAATGAGACGCCAGTTAAGCCTAAAAAAATCTCCTTGATAAACTAGTGAAACTAGTGAAAACCCCATCTCTTTGGAGCAATTAATAAGCTGGGCATTTATGTTTAAAATCAGTCACTATTATTTGGGACACCCTGTAAATGAAAATATACATAATGGACATTTACAAAAACCATGTATCGTAAACATTTGTGTGAAATATTTTGTACAGTAAAAAGTATACCTTCCATATAAATAATTTTTGATTCACATAAAATCTTTACTTCTACAGCCAAATATCAGTAAATTTTCGGATATATCATTAACAATTAGGAAGACTTCATTTCTGTTGGTTGTTGGTTGAAGAAACTTCATGAACATCCGCTAGTAATTAGGCAACAATTTTCGACGTGCAGTACAAATGTTTCTTCTAGGACACTGTAGATCACTCATTGCCAAATTGTTTAGACACATTATTTTTAGCTATCTAAATTCTAAACATTTTGGAAGTTTTTTCTGTTACATAACTTTCGACTTTTCAAACAATGGCTTAAAACTTGTTTTTGCAACACATTTGCTAGTTCTGGTTCATTATATACACTCGGGTTTGTTATAACTCGACTTTTTGACTCACCTAAAGTATGAAAATTTGCTTTGACGCACCTTCACTTAATTTCACCTTAAGCCAATTTTCTGTTGTATTCTTTAAACTCGTAAACTAAGAAAGTTTGTATCGTTAGCTGAACATTTCACTTCAAAACGAAAGGTTACTATGATTTATTTTAGCTTTACGCTTACACCTTAACACAATTATGAGTACATTAACCATAAACTTTACATTATAAATGTACCTGTTACAGGGGTTAGGTACCTGCAACAGCTTTAAGCGGATTTTGTAGTTGTAAAAATATAATTTAAAATACATTAAGATTAAAAGATTAGGATGTTCTGAGTTTGACGCTGTCCTAACGAAGTGTTAGTTTTTTTAATAACTGATTTTTAATAGTAATTATATTACTATCATTTACCACTTGACTATTTCTATCAAACGTATCCGCCACTGATTTTCCTATCGGCCATAACAGTCGCGCAGAATGGTATCAAGTGATTCTTCTCAATTCACATTTGAATTGGAAGTGGAAATTTGATGTGTAGTGTCCCTTGTATAATTAAATGTAAATGTAGGTTATTAGTGAAAACTTAGAGTAGAATTAATTGTCTGGTGGAAATATGTAGACGACATTTTTGCAATATGGCCTTATGACTTAGTATCTCTGAATGATTTTTTAATAAATATAAATGAAGGAGAAAAATCTATAGAATTTGAAATTGAAAATAACAATTTTTTACCATTTTTGGATATTCTTATCAATAAAACAACTACAGGGTATGAAACAAGTGTTTATCGTAAGCCAACACACACTAATAGGTATTTGAATTTTGAATCAAATCATGCTATAAGCGTTAAAAAAGGGGTAGTAAAATCTTTATACGATAGGGCCAGAATCATTTTTTGTTCTAATGATAATCATTTCACAAAGGAGAAAACTCTACTGAAAAATGTTTTAAATGCCAATAATTACCCTGCAGAATTTGTAAATAAAGAAATCAAGAATATAGAGAAAGGCTCATTGTTAATACCCCATAATAATAACAATAATATTAATAATTCAGCTAACATAATTTTTAAAAAACTTGATAATACCGTATAGGGGTTTGTCAGAAAGTATTAAGAAAATTGGAAATCAATTTAATATTCGAACCAGCTTTAAATCTAACAATACTTAGTAGATCTATCTTAACAAAAACGAAACCAAAAAATGAAGAACAATCTTCAAAAAATTGCATATATCAGATATCTTGTGAATGCGACAAATTCTATTTATGTGAAACATCTAGACCATTGAAAGTCCGAATAATTGAGCATAAAAAATACATCAAAGATAGGGAGTTCTTTAAGTCAGGTATTTGTAAACATGCTTGGGAAGAAGGGCATAAAATTCAATGGGATTCGACAAAAATATTATTGAAAGAGCCCAATAATAAAAGACGAAAAATCAAAGAAAGTGCTTTAATACAACTAAATGCAGATAAATGTGTAGCTAGTATTTCAGCAGAATGTAGTCAAATTTGGTTACCAATATTAGAAAGAGAAATTTCCAATAATCAATTACCTGCGTTATCAGGATAGCATCATAAGTTTTTATCCAGGTTTTCTTATGATTTATCATTGGAATAGATGTTAATCGATACACACTTCAATACACAAAATCACCAAACTGAGTTATACATGTTTTGAAAACAAAAATGATCATACACAAAAAAGTAACAACAAACGCGTTTTATTAACAACATTTCCAAAATAAGCTAAAAAAAGCGCTATCCCAATAAAAACCGTTCCTGGAACGTGCACTTCACTGGATTCCATTTCTAGTAGACTATCATATCGTTAGAATGTCATAAAATAAAATATTTTATTTCACATTTTACCAGAGGTGTGATCTACTATGAATGGACCTTAATAAAATTTGACAACAAAGTTTTGTAGTCTTAAACTGCAAAATATTATTGATTGTCTAGTTGTCATATTTTTTCGTTGTGTCAGATAGGGAACAAAAATTATTTTATTAATTTTATTACTAGTTATTACTTGACTATTTCTATCAAACGTATCAGCCACTGATTTTCCTATCGGCGATAACAACAGTCGCGCAGTATGGTATCAAGTGATTCTTCTCTATGGCAGAGCGAAAAAAAGTTTGAAGGGAAAATATCGAAATTATGTCAAGTTTTTTCCGTTCCGTGCGTCATCGTTTGTGTCGTTTATTTTATTTGCTATTTTGACATATAGCCAACCTTAAATTTGATAAATAAAATTATCAGGATCGTATTCAGCGAAATTCGAAAAGACCATGAAATTAATAATTAAAGTTAGTGTATTATCTCATGGGTTATGGAACTGCAACACTGTGCGCCAAGGGAAGCCGGCAATCGGCCAATCGTCAATTCCAAAAACATCGGATATTATCCCGTGGTATAGTTGGGTTACTTCATTCATGTGGTTGCTCCGGGTAGCGCAAAGCTATATTTTCTTAGTTTGAGAACACTGTTTACACTAGAACTGATATATTTAACGTATACTTGCATTGTGCGAACTTAAAGTTGTCGGCTCTTCGTTCGACTGTAATTCGATAAGTTACCGCCATAGTCCGTAATATAACTTAAAGGGGATTTTTTTTTGTGTGTTTTTGGGAGCCGTTCTGATGCCGAGAGCACTGCAGCCTGTTGGCTTATTGTACTCTACTCCCACATTTATTCCACCCATCCAGTTATCCCCGTACCTTAGAGTAGACGATATAGGTCCATTGGATGTGTGCCATACACTTCGGGTGGCACATTGGCTTCCTGGCTTCTCCGAAGATTGTTTGTCTCCTCGAGTCCAGTGCTTCACAGTCAGATAAGATATGGGTTACGGTCTCGGTCTCCATGCCACAGTGATACCAGCTTGGGGGGTTTTCCCCTTAAATTTAGGGAGAAAAAATCTATACAGGGAGTTTTTTAGGGGGAATAATTTTTTGGGGGTATTTTTAGGGATAAAATTTTAATTGTGTTTTTTTAATTGCACTACTCTCCATACTCCATACTTGTATTCAATAAAAGTTTATAAAAAAATTTGAATTGTCAAATGATACTACTGTCATTGATGGTTACTAGATGGTGCGGAATTAGCAAAATGATGTTTAATGATATGTTACTAGTAGGTAGTATTTATTAGTTTTTTTTTTTCCTTCGGAGCCGTCCTTTCGCCGGTACCACCTCAGCCTCCTGGGCTTATTGTGGATACTCCTAGTGTTCTGACTACAACCTATTCAGCCAATCCGTTCCCTGTATTAGCACATACAGGTTCTTTGCTGGTTGATTGTAGAAGTCTTCTGGAGTCATTTGGGGTCTACCATACAGTTTCTGCCTTCTGTGGTCCAGCGACTCACAGTTGCATAGTATATGCAGAGCTGTTTATTATTATTAGTTATTTTTAATGTATTATTTATTTAAAAATATTTAATTATTTATTTTATAAATAATAAATTTTTTTAGAGGGTATCCCTAGTAATTGTGGTGATTTTAGTGGTTTTTGATTGGGGTTTTAGGGAGATAATGGTGGGGGGGGGGGGGGTGTCACCTTCAAAAATTCGTAAAAATGAATTTTTAAATATGGAATCAAATTCTACGTATTTTTTCACGTATAACCCTGAAATTTCATTTCAACAACTTTTTTTTTAACAAAGTTAAGAGGGAAAAATTTAAAAAAAAAATCGATTATTTCATAAATATAAAAATCTTTATTCCGTCTTTACGAATGAAAATAAAAATTTGGTATTTGGCATATGTATATTTGATGGAATAAAATTTGCGATAAAATAAATCATATGCAAATATCATACCATAGGGGTAGAGGGTGGGGGTGAGTTTGGGAAATATTAGGGTTGGGGTAATTTTGAGTGTGTCATAAAATTCTACACCCTATGTTAAGTATGTATGCCAATTTTCATATTTTATTCTCCATTATTGCCAAAGATATATATTAAAACGTGTTTTGAATTTGCGGACTTGTAATTTTTTTGGAAAAAAATGAAAACCTCTTGATTTCGAAATACGGGTTTGAACCATTTAGAGTCATATTTTGAAAATAAAAAAAATACTGCGGGGGATACCACATTAAAAAAAAACGCGCCGCGGCTTTACCTCTTTATACCAATTTTCCAGAAAAGCAAATAAACTTGCCCAAAAGACGGAATAAAGATTTTTATATTTATGGAATTATCAATTTTTTTAAAACATTTTTTCCGCATAACTTTTTAAAAAAAAAGTTATTGAAATGAAATTATAGGGTTATACGTGAAAAAATACGTAGAATTTGATTCCATATTTAAAAATTCATTTTTACGAATTTTTCACGGTGTCGACCCCCTCATCCCCCCCTAGGGAAGGGGTGGGGATGGCTGATTTTGGTAAATTTAAAAATTATCATCTACCAATACATTTCCGTGAAATTTTTTTTTTATCATCTCTGGAAGTATGCTAGACCCGAGACCCCTACATCAACCCCTAGTTCTTCGGCTCGTTTTACACATGTGTCACCTATGAAGGTTTTACTGTGTACCTGCTTTGGAGTGTTCCTCCACTAAAGTTTATGTTGGCTTTGTACCCATTTTTGTATTTGCCCTCGGACTACCTTGTTTGTGGTCCCAAAAGCTGGTTCTGGTCCAACATATGCTGTTGCTGAACCTCTTCTCGCGAGTTCATCAGCTTGTTCATTTCCAGAAATACCGTTATGTCCCGGCACCCACACTAATCTTACTTTAATGTGGTCTGCTAGTTCATTTAGTTCTTTCTGGCGTTCTTCTACCAGTCTGGATGTTACCTTGCGGCTGTTTAAAGCTGCAAGGGCTGCCTGGCTGTCAGTTAGTATGTTTATCCTATGAGTGTCAGTCCTACTTAAAGGGGATATACGATTAGATAGCTGCATTAAAAATATTACGTCCACTATGTGTATTTATTGGAAAAGTAAAAATGATGTATGTAGAAACATATTGTTAATATCATTATATAATATAATTTGTATACCGGTCTATTTAAATATGGAAATTATTTATTTTTAGTAAATAAAGAAATTTTTACAGGAATTCCATGATACCCAATTAACACTATTATTTTTTATACTTAGGTATTTACTCCAAAGATTCATAGTTTGCCATGACAAATACATATTAAAGGTGATCAAATATTCGAAAGAGGTATAAGCTCCTAATAGGTCATTAACTACAAATAATTAGGTAGGTAATTAGGTGGATTAGCCGATTATTATCAGCAGGAATTGATTATATAGAAGGCTCTGTTAATTTGGGCGTGCATAAATTCGATGCTAAAATTTCACTTAATATTTTTCTCACTTTATGTACCTGCTTGTAGACCCTTAAATTTGACGCTAGGTATCTCTACTAATCCTTCCACCTGTATTATTTTGTATAAAAATATCAGAAAATAAGAAATAGAGAAATAAAAAAAACAACAAGAAAACCCAGGCCCAAACCCGGTTGATCAAAGTGTAACTATGTATAAAAATATCAGAAAATAAGAAATAGAAAAATAAAAAAAAACAACAAGAAAACCCAGGCCCAAACCCGGTTGATCAAAGTGTAACTATGTATAAAAATATCAGAAAATAAGAAATGGAAAACTAAAAAAAAACAAGAAAACCCGGGCCCAAACCCGGTTGCCTTCCGGCAGCGTCCAATTTAAGGGTGTCTCTTCTGGGCTACAGGTAGTTAGCGTCCAATTTGAGGCCGCTCGCCCGTCAATTTAAATACATGCATTTGGAATTTTTACGTGCACTATTCCATGTCCGGGAGGCCGTGACAGTATTTGTGACTGATCTTCGCTACACTTTTAATTGTTTTTTTCTCATTCTACTACTGGTGTACACTAACGGAACAGCAGTCTGCCAGATAAAAACCTCAACAGAGAAAATTGGGAAACTCGCAAAATTTTTAAAATTTTGACTCATTGGGCTATGGATAAAACTTGAAATATTGTTTATAACATGTAAGAAGCTATTTTGACAGTCTGCCAATCAATATGTACAACGTAACTAGTCTGCCACCCCCTTAAATACGACAAATTTAAGAAAAAATTAACTCATTTCGCTACACTTGTAAATTGGATATTTTGCAGTTGCATATATTTGAAAGCTAGTGATAACAGTCTGCCAAGATTTTTGTACAACGGAACCCGTCTGCCGAGCCGACGCGCGCGCAGGCATCAGTAGCGGCGCGTCACCTTTATTGGACAGACTGTTTTTGTTGTGCCGGATTTTTGGCAGACTGGCAGTTTTGTTATTTACATTATATAAAGAATTAGTGGTAGTAATTTTATCCCTAGCGTTATGAGTCTAGGTATGTTATATAATCAAATTAACTGTAAAAAATGTTTGAATTGAATTGAAATCCATTATATTTAATCAAAATTGGTACTCTCGTTTAACTATAAAATTGTTGTTAATTAAAACTAGTTTTTTTTTTTAAATAGTAATGCGTATAATAATTTATTCATAAAAATATTTTCAAAATGGCTTTAAAAAATAGAAGAAGTATCGGTGTCATATTCTGACGTTTCTTCATTAATATCTTCTTCTTCTTCTTCACCCAAATGAATTCCATCATCATCTTCATCCTAATCATCTGAAGATTGAGCAACCTCTTGATTTGTAACTAAAGAGTAAAGAACAATCATTAGTTTTTCCTAATAAATTTTTACTTAAAAAATTTGAATAACTTTTGTAGATCAAAGGATGAAAAATTGATATTAATTTTCATAGCAAAATATATAAAGTATATGAATGCAATAGATATCGTATTGAAGGTAATTTTCTCACCTTCAGCTTCGTCCAATTCATTTCGAACGCCTACTTCGCTGACTGATTGAGGAATTTGATCTCCTTCAAACCATTTGAATGTATATCTGCAATCAGTTTCTTCCCAGCCATATTCGATCGGAGAAAATAGTATTGTGTCTGGTAAATACGAATGCGACCACGCGAAATATAGGCTGTTCTTTTCAGGTGCTCATTTAATTTTGATTTACACGGCGGTAGAGTAGACCCATCAATATTCTTGAGTACGGTTGGAAATTCTTGTTGGATTCCATCAAAACGGTATGTTTTATGGAATACCGCGACGCGTGCTAAATTTAGATCTCACAAGTATACTCTTGAAAAACAGGAAAAACATCGTCATGATGTATTTCAATTCAATTCAAACATTATTTACAGTTAATTTGATTATATAACATACCTAGACTCATAACGCTAGGGATAAAATTACTACCACTAATTATTCATTTAATGTAAATAACAAAACTGCCAGTCTGCCAAAAATCCGGCACAACAAAAACAGTCTGTCAGACCAATAAAGGTGATGCGCCGCTACTGATGCCTGCGCGCGCGTCGGCTCGGCAGACGGGTTTCGTTGTACAAAAATCTTGGCAGACTGTTATCACTAGCTTTCAAATATATGCAACTACAAAATATCCAATTTACAAGTGTAGCGAAATGAGTTTATTTTTTCTTAATTTTGTCGTATTTAAGGGGGTGGCAGACTAGTTACGTTGTACATATTTATTGGCAGACTGTCAAAATAGCTTCTTATAAACAATATTTTTACAAAGTTTTATCTACAGCGAAATTAGTCAAAATTTTTTTAATTTAGCAAGTTTTGCAAAATTCCTGTCGCTTGTTGTTGTACAGGTGCGCCGGCAGACTTGCACCATTAATGTATGTACATAGTGAACATTGAAAGGCCAAAGTATGAAGTCTAGCGAAATGAGTCATGTTTGACTGTCACGGCCTCCCGGACTATAAGAGTTTGGAGCACATTTTCTTATATAGGCAGTGCGAGTATTGAGAATGGAATCCATTAAGAAAATACACCCTATATGTATAAGTTAGCCATAAACGCTGAGATACGACACATTTCAAATTTAATTGTGCTTCTTTTAACCCCTTTGTTTCGAATATTACTTCATTATAAAATCACTGTGATGTCATCATGTATTTTTTTTAAATGGAAATATACAGTTATTTTACTAAATCTTTTACCTAGATCATCTATACCCGAAAATTAAAATGTGCCATACTGAATCTTCAGTTGATAGTTTTCGAGATAACAGGCTTTGAAGTTTGTCAATTTCATAGAAATGCATATTCTTAATGTACTTTATCTGATTAATCTTGGTAGCCATGCATGTTGACAATTCTGTAAATTATGCACATACACTACGCTGTATTCAAAAGTCCTTTAACTTAATAACTATTTAAAACCTAATTAATTTATAACCCTAATAATAATATTAAACCATAAAACATAGCTATCAATTAAACGCGTTATCCAAGACTTGCGAAACACGATAATGTATCTAACAAATTCGATGCATTCGGTAGCACAACTCAACTTTAAATGCTGATTTTTTTCCGTCTACTAAACATATTTTTGTATTATTTAAATACTTATAACAATAAGACTAATATTCATTATTCACCGAGATATTCACTTTTCAAAAATAATAATTGACTAAACAACAAAGTTCAGACCTGACGAGAACTGTCAGTGGGACATTAGAAAAAGACGTAATACACATTGCCGCTACGAAAGGTACGTCTGTATCCTATTTGGAATGTATAATTTCTCCCGATTTAGTCGCGCTTGTGCGTAATTTAAGCATCAGCCAGTCAAATTTTTGAAGATTAATGTTAACGTTTGTGATACATTTAAACGGTTCATTATTGTGATGTTTTGATTAGGGGGCGTCCATTAATTACGTGAGGTATTTTTGAGGATTTTTTGACACCCCCTCCCCCCCTGGTGAGATTTGGTAAGATTTTCCTTAACTCCCTCCCCCCCTTCCCTAATCTCACGTGAGATTTTTCAAATTTTGTGTTTTGGGTGTAAATGTGTTGGATTATTAAAAAAAACAAAAACACAATATGTTCTACTACTTTTATTTAAGACTAGCAAAGACTAGTGTTTGAGAGTGTTGCTATTATTTAAAATCACATTAATAAAATTAAATAATAAATACTTAAATGGAACTTAATAAAAAATCTATTCTAATTCAGTCCACGGAGACTCGTGCACAGCCTCAAGAGTGATTACTGGAACCAGGAAACATAATTATAAGATTTTTCCATATTTTATTATAGAAATACTTTTTCTATAATTTAACTTTACTTTCACGCAATTTTACACCATTTTCTACAAGAAAAAAAAATTACGTGAGATTTACGGAAAACCCCCCTCCCCCCCAAGTGAGATTTAGAAAGATTTAGAATTACCCCCTCCCCCCCTAGAACACCTCACGTAATTAATGGACGCCCCCTTAGGATTAATCACAGACCTGCTTTTTCCATTTCTTCCAACGTAATATGTTAGAAGAACATTAACAATCGATGACGCACACCAAAAGGATTATTGAATGAACCATAGAAAAATCCGCAAATATCGCAAGGCTGTCGCTGCTATCAAAAAAATCAAGGTATGAAGCAACGTATCAATACTTCAAGAAATGGTACTAAACTAAGACTGCTACCCCAGTTTCAGAATCTAGCAGTGATCCTTATGTAGGAATTGAGATGTTTTTATCAAACTGTTTTTCAAATATCCCATTAGAAGAGAATACAGATACTAAACCCACTAAGTATAAACAAATGTACCAATTATCAATAAAATAAAAATATATCTACCTATATCCCACTCGTTGTCATCGTATTCGAAATTGGAGTTGGTAGCGGGTTGATGAACAGTTGATACGGCAGTATTACCGCCCACAGCTGATGTATTGGCGCTGGCGTTGGTGATGGAAGATGCTGCAGCAGGTGCAGCCGGCACAGTAGCAGCAACAGTCGCAGTGGCAGAGGTGGTAATACTCTGATCTGATGACTTCGCCGTGGCGTTCCCGCTCCTTGACGAGTCCGCCACCCTCGCTCGGTGGCCCGGCGCTTCTTGCGAACTGGATCTCATTGGGGTCGCCATCCGCTTTGTCGGCGGGCCAGCCCGCCGAGTCCCTGCCCCGCGGCGCCCCTGAACACCACACACTGCATTTTATCCCTGCTGAAACAATATACAAACATTACAATGCAATTCTCGGGGGTAATATCCCTAGTGCATTTAATTTTTCCGTAAAAATTCGTAAAAACGAGTTTCTTAGTAATTTGTTAAAACAGATTACTTAGAAACGAGTGTTACATTTTTTCCACTGGAAAAATTAGATGCACGAGGGATATTATTATATTATATTATGAGTTAAATAAACATTTCATTTTAATACATTTTTTTCAATTAAAATATAATTAGCATATAATTTTTTCGATATTTTTTTCTGGAATAACTGCTAACAGCTAAGTTGACAGTTGTTAAGTAATTTTTTGCGCGATCGATCTTTTTTGCTTATTTACAGCATCGGGTGTCAGGACGGTATGTTGTGTTAATTGGCTCGTTTCGTATCCTGGTTAACCTTCATAAACCCGAGCGGGGTACAGCTGTACCCCAGACATGAATTTTTGGGTATATTTTCTAAAATAGTGTTTTTTAATTAAACTTCCTTCGAGCTATGATATTCGAGCTTAAATATATATCTAAATTGGTATACAAAATTTTGAATAAATTGCTTTTCATTGTAACTAATTAATCAGTTCGTATGTGCAGAACATTCAAAAAATATAACAGTTTGTAACAGTGTGATGATTAAATCATAAGTTTAAAATGTCACCAAAATGCTTTTTCTTTTTTCATAATTATTTTTGTTTTTAATATTTCTATAATATTTTTTCAAAGTGTGCTTACAATGCATTTATCAATGCTGACAACTTTTTTATGTAAAAATATATTTTTTTATAAGCAGAATGTGTTTTATTTTCAATATTCCCTAATTATAACATTAAAAAAATAATAATAAGCCAAAAAAATGTTGGGGTACATTTGGCCCCACTCGGTATTTGATGAAAGTTTTTGACCACGGGTTTATGAAGGTTAATGCTTGTGTATTAATAACCATCTTTACATGATCGTTGCATAATATACCATTAAGAACTAATTGTAAATTAAAGTCTAACAATCATCCTTTGTTTTCCAGTAAACAATGAAGAAAACTAAATAGAATATGACATGAGGGCCCAGAACAATATGGCCCACATGTCAGTGACGTCATTCTGGTTGGTCTCGCCGTTTAACAAATCTGTAGTAAACTTGTAATAACCTAGCAAAATTAATAGGATTTCTAGGACAATAACAGAAACTGAGTCAGCTGTTTTTCTTCCAATTATTTCAATAGGCAACATGAGAGACTGAAAAAAAGTAAATGAAGATTTTAATAATGTTTTTTTATCTATTATCTGTATTATAATAATGTAGTAGAGGATCATTCCTAACCTTGTTTTGTAAACAATTATATTATGCAAATTTGGTTTTCATTTTGATTGAAAAATACTGCAAGCAGTCGCGAGGGTGAATCTGACATGTAAGGGTGGTTTTTGTAATTACTCTATAAAGCCACATTAAAGAAACAAAATATGCCACCAGGTTCGTATCGCTAGCTTCCTAAGTTACCGAGATATTGGCTAAGTTAATATGTTGGTAGGGGACAGTCTGTAAATCCCGACTGCCGCCGATCAGGTGATCTATTTATAATGTATCAACATTGACACAAATACTACAATGATTCTGAATAAAGATTCAATAACACAATTTTTGTTAAAGCAGAA
Organism: Galerucella calmariensis; assembly: GCA_910591675.1. Lineage (NCBI taxonomy): Eukaryota > Metazoa > Arthropoda > Insecta > Coleoptera > Chrysomelidae > Galerucella > Galerucella calmariensis. The sequence continues at coordinate 255,717 of CAJUYG010000119.1, forward strand.
ATAATAAATGTATTTATACGTCCCCCCGCATGAAAACGCAGCTGACGTTTCAACAAAAAAAAACAGATGGAAACAAATATATTTGGACGCACCTTATATATTCTCTTTGATTTAATACATTCCAAATTCACTTTATGTGAGAGTACAAGGATGTATGATTCTTTTCAACTACACTTCCATAGTTGCTGTAGCCAATTTTTTCTAGTCAAAAATATATAATATGATAATGATCCTCCTAAAGTCTTAAATAGGTCGGTAAAACGCTTTTAGAAATAATGAAGAAAAGCCGATTGCGAAGCATGACACATCCATTTACATTCCACAATTCCACCCAACAAAACCATGAACCTCTAAATGGGTTTTTAATGTTCAACTTGAACATTATCTTTTTTAAGGCATCCTTATTGATAATCAGGTGTTTCTTTTTTATAATATTTTT
>CAJUYG010000119.1:266155-285833 GCA_910591675.1 Galerucella calmariensis
GATGACGTCCAGGGCCAGGTCAGGCGCCCCAGGTGCCCGTGTGTGTTCGCCGATACCATATCTGGGTTCAGCGACCCAAAAAAAACCCAGATACCGGGTTTCTGCCCTTCCGGGCTCGAATTTCTGAAGAAACCCACGGGGACGACGTTCAGGGCCGGGTCAGGTTGCACCAGGTGTCCGTGGGGACTTCGCCGATGCCATATCTGGGTTCAGCGACCCAAAAAAACCACAGATACCGAATTTCTGCCCCTCGGCGCACGAAATTCCTGAAGAGTCCCACGGAGATGACATTCATCGGCGTTCCTGACCCCCAGGTGTCCTGGAGGTCGATTTTAACATCATAATCGTGATCAGCGACCCCAAAAACCCCCGAGTAGCCAAATTGAGCCGGTTCTGCCTCTTTTTTACGAAGTTATAAAATTGGAGGAAAGGCCTCCCAAAAGGTGCATTTTTGGGCTGCATTTTGGCCTGCAGCAACGCACCCAGGGGTTTCTACAGGGTAGAACCTAGGTAGGAATTTTCTACATCGTTTTTGCCACCGAATGCAAAAAACCGCAACTCTCTACGTGCTGTCCCGGAAAGATTCCTAGCTTTGTGCTCCGTTGCCTCGACTATTAGGCGGTGGTGCCGTATTGCATTTAAATTAAGTTCATTTGGGGACTGAGCAAAGGATATTGATAGTTATTTCGATATTGACATAATATCAGCAATTACAGAAGTTACATTTGATGTGATGCTTACCTGATATGTAATATTTTGGCTAGACCAAATAGTGACCTATCTTGTGATTCGCTTAATATAGGTAAGTGAATGGAAATAATAGGATATTATATTACTAATATTAAAACTTAGGTCCTATGGGGATATTCTGAATATCCTTTTTCCAATTTAAGATCAGCACGTGAACTATGTAACAGAATAGAAAGGAAATTTCTTGTAAAGCTACTTCGTATGTCTATTCGGAAACTTCCGTGTAGTTCCGTATGAATATTCGGCAAATATAAATAGAAACGTCTTCAAGGTCTTTTTATCTGCTTTTATATACATACTTTCCCGTTTTGCCATTGCTTAATATGTTGATTTTTGAGTATCAGTATCATTAGGTTCTAAATATTGTTTATTTTTATTTAAACATTAATAGGTATTTTTTTCCAAGACAAATGGATGGTATCCAATTGAATAAACTTACATCTCGTTATTATCATATTATTCTGCAAAACTATGATAATTAGTGTTAAAACATTAAAAATAACGTGACTTTGGTAGGAATTGAATCTGCCACCCTCGCTATGGAAGGCAAGCGTTTACCCATCGCACACAATAATTATAACAAAGATGTATTTCAATAATACTTGGTGATGGAACAAATGCATCCTCTCGGTTTTTAAAGACTGTTAAAAAATTAAACATCCTGTATGGAATAGCAGGATTCCTAGGATTCCTAGGTAGGAATCCTCAGATCCTCATTGGCACTGAGGTATATTCCAAAAGGTTGGAAAGAAGTCAAAGTTGTGTTCATACCAAAACCAGGAAGAATGGACTTTTCTACTCCAAAAGTATATCGACCCATCAGCCTCACATCGTTTTCAATGAAGACCTTGGAGAGGCTGTGCGAACGATATATACGAGATGCAGTGATAACGCAAAACCCATTGCACCCAAACCAACATGCATACACTCCAGGGAGATCCACCGATTCGGCTCTTCACCTTGTGGCGGGCCGCATCGAAAGATCGCTGGAAAACAAGGAGTCCACCCTGAGCGTATTCATAGACATAGAAGGTGCGTTCGACAAAACCACTTTTCCCAAGATAACGTACGCACTTGCCAACAAGAATATCCCCCAAACCATAAATGGCTGGATATATAACATGCTCTCAAAAAGAGTAATAAAAATCAGCGTAGACGATGTCACCATCAAAGGCTTGGTTGTAAAAGGGTGTCCACAGGGAGGAGTACTTTCACCACTACTGTGGAACATGGTCTTAGACTCCTTGGTCAGCCGCCTCAATGATGGCAACCTCTACACAATAGTTTATACAGACATTCTGCTAACAGGAAGATTTGAGGAGATACTCTGTGCTCTAATGCAAGAGGCCCTCAACATCATAGAACAATGGTGTAAAGACCACTCTGTCAATAAATCCAAAGAAGACAGAAATGGTACTCTTCACGAAAAAAAGGAAGCTTGCAAAACATCAAGTGCCAAAGCTCCTAAATACCGAACTTAAGTTCTCATCAGAGGTGAAATATCTAGGTGTCACATTTGACAGTAAGTTAACATGGAACTCTCATCAATAAAACAGAGTAAAAGAAGCATAAGAAGGTATACAACCTGACGTAGGATCTGGTAGATTGAGATGTAACCTATGGCATGAGGCACTCAATGAGGTCCCACTGCTGCAGGCAAATACGGACGCAATCTCACCACAATATGCCTTCCACAGGCCCTACAAGGTAATCATTAAATATAACACACAAGACACATCAGAAGAAGGCGCACGCCGCATCTTCACGGATGGCTCTAAAACCAATATGAGCTCAGGATGTGGAATTTACTCCAGATCTCTGAATCTAAACATCAAATGGGCGATGGGCTGTAATGTCAGCGTTGCTCAAACAGAGCTCACTGCTATCTACATCGCCGCAAAAGAGATTACCAAAAGAAACACAGGTAATAAAATTCACATCCTTACGGATAGTAGACAAGCACTACTAGCCCTGAACAGACCACGTATCACATCAGGCCTAGTACTGAAGTGTCACCTCTCCCTGATCGAAGCCTGTAGCAACAACGAAGTCACTCTAGGCTGGATCAAAGGGCACAGTAAATCGAAAGGTAACCACATTGCCGACTCACTAGCCAGGAAAGCAGCCTCCCAAAAACTCTTGAGATCTGGCACTTTCATTGGTCTGTCGGCGTCGGCTATGATTTACCTAATAAAGGAACACTCCCTTGATAAGTTTGAGGGTAGATAGGACGATGCAGATGGTTGCAGGCTTGCCAAGGAACTGCTTCAGTATCCGGACAGCAAAGTAGCCAAAAAATACGTGACTATGAACATACAGAACCTTCGGACAGCCACGGGTATTCTGACCGGTCACTGCAACCTACGAAAACACCTCTACAGACTGGGTCTGTCTTACACTTCACTCTGTAGAGGATGTGAACAGGAAGATGAGACTGTCGAACACATTCTTTGTGAATGTCCGACACTCTATCAATTTAGGTTTTCCGTATTCGGCGAGTACAGGTTAACACAAGCCAGCATGAGGGAGCTTACTTCCGGCGACGTTATCGCCTACTTCAAACAAGTAGGCTGGATGACGAGCCAGAAGGAACTCTGAACCTCGGAAGGATGCACAATGGGCCAATTGTGGCCTAAGTGCTGTGGGGTTCACCCACCCTTCAAATTTTTACAGATTACAGATGGAATAGCAGGATAACTAAAGGTCCAATTGGTTTCGAAACTTTATGCAAAAATATAAAAGCTTCAACACATTCTTCAGGCGGAAGTTAATCCCCGCCTGCAATATACCCAATCGATTCGTATCATTATAAACGATTGTTTGTATGCGTGGATGCTCGACTAATACCAAAAGAATTTAATTTTATGTGTTGGATGTTAACACGAGTCAATTCTGTCCATAAAGTCAAAAACTCATTATAACGGGTAGATATAAACTCGGCCGCTAAAGGATTTATATAATCTTCTCAATTAAAAACGTACCAAAATACGGTATGTTATCATGGCCGAACGTAAAACTTATGCTGCGAAACATTTTTTGAAATTCAAAAATTAATGAAGAAAATATTTTATTTTAACACTAAAAACGTGAAAAACTTTTATTTGGCCTTGAAACGGCCATTAGGGTTTAGATACGAGATCCGTATTAACTAACAGTTCTACTTTTTGGACAGGAAAGGATTAGTATAATTCAAAGTTGTTAAATTTATGTTTCGAAGTAAATGTTATTGAGTAGATTAATGTTGTGAATGTTATATAATAAACAATTTGAACACGTTACAAGGAAAAAACTCTAGAGAATTTAGAATCGGCAACAATAGCAAAACAAATTGTAATAAAACAGATGATATACTTATTGATTTTTATTAAATACCTAGTTAAATTTCATAATCCAATAATATTTAATTACAAATTAAGATTACATTCCATTAAATATGACGCCAAATAATTAACTAATCATTATTATAATGTTAGAGATCATGCAAGGCCCATTTTTATTAAATTAGATATTCTCCCAATACCTAGTTTATACATTTTGGAAGCTATCATTTTTGTGCATAAAAATAAACATATTAAGGATACCACTGACTGGATCAATGATACACAACTATAATACAAAAACCTGATTAGACTAACAAAAATGAATCAGGAGGGTACTGCTAAGCAAACAGAATTCTATTACTGTAAGATATAGGTAGGTACTCGGGTAGGTATAACACTCTTCCAGGATTATGTAAAAATTTTACGCTCAAGAAATTAAAATTTATAGTAAAACAGGCGCTTGCAGGGCAGGCATTTTATGAGATTGAGGAGGTATTCGATTTTGAATGGCTCAGATCTTCATATGAAGATTGATTCACTCTTTTAAAATCAATTAAATAAACAAAATTCCATTTTGATTGTAAAATAAATGTAATCATGTTGGATTTATGTAAATTAATTTTAAACTTTCAGTGTGTAATGACGTGTCTAAACATGTTGTGTTTGTTTATTTATAGAAGTAACTGGCATAACATTGTATACCTTTTTGTAAAGATCAATAAATTTCTTTCTTTCTTTATTATCTTTTTTGAAATTTCTATTGATGTGTACCTATTTCTATTTAAGTATATAATATAATCGAACTCATACATAAATTTATAATAAAAAAACTTTTTTTTCATATACAAATATGATTTACTTTTACAGTTCTTTGCAGCACAAACTACACCTGCTTTAACTTTATTCATCTTATTTGATTACTGTCACTCAAAAAAAAATTATTCACACCACGCCACTGCTTACGCGACTAAACCAAACTAAACTGTCCCTACACCGATGTAGAAGATACGCCGCCCTTGCTGAACTTGAGAGGTTTCTAAGCCGAAATGGCGAACTGCGCACAACCGATGCGCGCACTACTGGTTGTTTTGGTATACTGTGGTAGTAGGTTGAAAAAAGTATAAATATGTTATTCATTATTAAAGTTCGTTTCAAATGAGTTGATAGCGCAGAGCTCCTATAATAAACGGAAAATAGAGGTCGTGTGTCTCAAAAAAGAAAGAAATTGTGACCAGGCCACCCGGTGATCGGTCAAATAACAATAGATAATAAACGGTTTACAACTATTTTATGGTCCGAGCCCCCGATCCGTGCTATCAACTCCATTGGCACAGACTATATCAATTTCTTTTGTCTGGTCTGACCGAGGGTCTGACGATGTAAATAATTTTTAATTGGTTTTATTCAGTATTATTTCCAACGACTAAAATGTCGAAAGTTTAATAAAAAAGACAATGCAGTAATTGCTTTTTTATGAAAACAATACCAAAGGTCAAAGATTTGAAAAAGCAAACAATATCTAATATTTATACTAGGGGCCCGCCCGGCTTCGCAAGGGTTATTGACAGAAAATATAAAATAATCTATTTTTTTTAGCTTTTGGTAAAATTGGGAGATGGAAGGGAGGATTACTCCCAAGATAAAGAGTAAAATGTTGTGCATCATATGTTTTAAAACGATATGGATTAATACCGTATTTGTGTAAATACTTTTTGAAATAGATATGTGATCCTTTTAAGAGATAGACATATGCCATCGCGGACTTTTCTGTAGACCTATATAAGATACCATACATTATTTTGTTATATCAAAAAGGGTTTAGACAGCGTTTACGTTGAAAGCTCCCAGACGGCTTTTATTTCCGACACCTACAACAAATAGATACCGTCATATTTTAGCCAATGTATACAAAAGCTTAACAAATGTTATACTAAAACCTTTCTCGAGAACCATTCTATCCATTGGTAAAGACAGCATGAAAATCGGTGCTGCAGGTTTTGAGTTTATGGCGAACAGACAGACAGACGCGGCGGAGAACTTTGGTTTATAATATATAGTGATTAGAAAACTAAGTATGTTTAAGCCACTAACGATAATTTTTTTTAAACTAGAATCAATTTATAAAAAAAAAACAGGCAAATCGGAACCAAATGCTGTGTAAATTTATTGAATCACTAAAGATTTCACGGATATAAAAAGTTAAATTATTGTTTATTGTATTGAACAGGAATTATTAATTTTATTTCATCGCAAACATGTTTTGCAATATTTCTTTGTAGCATTGCAAAAATAATAATTATCATCAACATTATTTTTGAATATAATTAGTCAATAATTACAGTATCCTAAAAAATATATATTTTACTTCATTCATTAATCAACGCCAATAAAGATAACTATAAAATGAATTTTGTGTAGTACAGTAGTCGCCAATTACTAAGAAGTGAGTTGGCCATATTGATTGTTTCATATCGACGGCCATAGTCGACCAAACGCCCAGCAACTGTAAAACAATCATATATTATCATTATTTAAATCAGGAAGCAAGTCTGGAGATTATCAGGCAGAGAAATTACAGGAAATTGGTAGAAGAAAAACTTATACCAAAGTTACCTGCAAATATTTCATCTGTATACCTAGTTTAGAACAAACACTAGCAAACCAGGTAATCTTTGAAAATTCCACTAGAGCTTGAACGGTTCTAACAATGTAGATAGACCGAGAGATAGACTAATGATGAAATTCACCATGACACTCTTCCTCTTAATAGGGTACAAGCATAAATTTTGCTATTAGTGGGAATTGACGCTTTATCAGGTCTCTTAACACCTTGCATGCCTATTTTTTCAAAAAAATATAAACTTTACTTTTAAAACGACTTTAAAAATCTTAAAATTTGAAAGTCCGCCAAAACACGCTTTACGTCATAAAGATGGCTGCTCGATGGAGTGACGTCATTTGTTTACGTTCTTATTCGTGTATCACGCTCTGAGTTCTTGTGACCTAATTTGTTTCTGAAAGCTTTAAAAATGGATAAAGCCCAAAAAAAAAACTTTGGATTCCAAGTATTGCATAGTTTCATAGTGTAAATCAACGTCTATTAAAACTCCACACAAAATATTTGTTACTTTACCTGGTGGCGCAAGCAAAAATACACTTAAGAGAAGGGCATCATGGTTGCAAGCTATGCGTCGAAACAAAGACGATATTTAGAAAAATACTACTACTTTTGTTTGTGAAGACCATTTCAATATAAGTACCTACTTCTATGCTGGTAATTTTTATTCTTAAATAGTTTGAGGTTATGTACCTATATGTCTAGGAATCAACCATAAAAACATTATTTTCTTACGACCACACATCGAAATAGGGTTGGTATATATTATATATAATACTCACAAAATATGAAAGAATCGTCACTTAGCACTGAACTAGTAAATAATAGTATATTCTTCAACGAGTGCAGAATTATGGGTATTATTCACGCGGATGAAGTAATTTCCAATGGAAACTGGTTTATTTCCTATTATTAGTAATTTTTCATATCAACTTTACTATTATAAATTAATATCTAAGCAAAATATGAAATATGCGTGTACTCTATTACAAACAACAATTTAGTTTTCACCATAAATAAACAGAACAAATAATATAAATCACATCATCAATCACTATCTCTATTATACTTTATTTCAACAAGAACATAGAATATTGTAATGCAATAATTCCCTAACTAACTAACTAACTAACTAAGTGTTTATCGAAAATTGTACTCAAAATTGAGGAAATATTCTACAATAATTTAATAGTAAGTTCAGGTAGGTACTACTGGAAAATAAATAATTTCAAGTGCCACAATTTTTAACCTTACAAAAGAAAAGTTGTGGAGGATTACTTTGAATATAAAATTATAAACTGTTATATTTAATATTTCTAGCCTATTATATTCATTAGATAGGACCCATTAACTGAGATGTGACAGAATAATGTTGGAAAATAATCAAACACAATTATTTATATCTCAATCTTCGCAACGTGACAATCATGTGAACACCCGAAATTCACCGGATGTGGGTTCTTAGGTCGACCCGTACCGTTTCCCCGTCAAGGATGGGACTTTTTCAAGTTAGGACAAAGTTACAGAACTTACACAGGCCGTTGTATAGAAAGGAGCAAACTCAGATAGTTGTATTATACAGAGTTCGGCAAAAGTCCGAGACCGGACAAATACCGAATAAAATATAAATTTGTTGGAAAATCTTTTTATACCACAAATGTTACTCCAAATTAAACTATAATTTGAAAATATTTTTAAATATACAGGGTGTTCCAATAAAGTGTGGCGTATCAAAGCTATAGTTTTTCTTATGGAACACCTTATATTTTATTGCCTCTTTTTAGGTGCCCCTAAAAAATATAATACTCCTTCATAATGGTTCCCTATACCTAAATACAGAGGGTTCCGAGTTATGCTGACTTTTTTAAAATGTGAACATTTCGAAAACAATTAATAACTCATTGATTTAATAAATTCTAGCAAATTTTCTCTTACATCTAAGTAGTTGGATATTCGTTGGATGTATTCCACGATTGAGTACTGAATATCTCTTTACAGGGCGTTCAGAATTTTCAGTTTCAATATTAGATCATTCAATGTGCAGTATCAGGCTTATTTTAAATGGTATGAGGGTGTCCTATACCTAGGTATTATACTTTTCGTGCAATTCACAATTTTCTTAAATTTTATGCTAAATCGATTTTAAAACATCTGCAATTCTCTCTAAATTTCAAACTAATAATATTGGCATAGTTGTTCTAAGAAACTAAATAGATCATGTTTCAAGTCTTCAGAAAATATAGGGTTTTGCTATCCTATACCGAGTGGTTAAAAAGATATAGCCACTCTCACAGAAAAATCACTATCCACTTGGACATTTTATGTATGAAGTATGCTAGGATAGTGATTCCGAGGCGGGAGTAACGGCGAGCTTGAGGTGGGTTTGGTTGGTAGGCATTCCCTTGGGGCATTCCCTTGGGTACTGGTTAGGACCCATTCGAACGACAGAAATACAAATTATTTAGGAAAACCTCTCTCTGAAAAACAAAAAAATATGACAGAAAACTGGTTAATAGAAAATCATCCAAAAATGTTGCCATATATTTTGCATTTAAAATAAAGGATCCTGAATATTTTACTACATCGCTTTTCAAAGATACATTTTTGCTGATTTTGTTCAAGTTATTTTTATTTTTCAAACTGCACTCATTTTTTCTGCACTCATGTGTACAAGAATATAAAATATATACAAATATTTTTATTCAAAAAAACCATTTAGCATTTTCTTTAAATAGTCGATTATGTGATACTCCATTCCAAATTTGTTCCCTTCTTTTTTTTCACACAAACAATAAATACGTCACCCTTTTTCATAAAGATTATTAATTCTAACAGAAACAGGTCTCGTATGGGCATTATCCAAGTTAACGTGTACTGTCTATACGGTTGATTGCCCACCCTAATGTAATCCTCTCACAACCGGTTTTACACAAACAAGCTCAACACGACATGGTTAAAATTAGTACTTATCAGCATTTTTTTTGCTACAAGAGGGTATTTACTTACTTGTTTGTCTATGAAATTACACACCATCATTTTATAAAAAGTAACAGCTAGCAGCATGAAATAATAAACAATATGAAGTTATTCACACACAAGTGTGTTCTGAGGATAATAAATCAAAGTTTGGTAGAATTTTACAATAGAGATATTAAAAATCCATCTCCTCGTAGATTTTAAATGATAATACCTGTTAAATTTGGGGGGTGAAACTTTTTTGTTAGAAACATTTCTAAAAGTGTAACTAATGCGGGGAAATGATAAGTGACCTCAAATAGTTCAACTAATGCAGTATCAACTTCCTTAATTTGATATCAAAGAACTTTTACGCATTCCAGTTTATTTTCCCAACGACTTTCACAAGATAATTTACTGTATACTGTATATTAGCTGCGTTCGTTATTTGCGTCCGATCTGGTCCGATCAATCTTTTTAGTCAGAATCGTTCTTTTATTACATCTAGAGGTAGGGTAGGTAAATGCTCAGATTAATCTGTGATCACGTGACCAAAATCCGTCGCCTCTGCGATGCAAATAACGAACGCAGCTACTGTATACTGCACCTTTTCTCCGTTGCTTATGACTCTTTTGTAATACTTAGCCGAAAAAATTTTTTTTTCACTTGCAAAGGACCTTCTGGATGATTTCGTTAAATAAAGCAGTTGAAAACGAAGCAGGCCAAACACCTGGATAAAAACGATCCCTTCAGTTTCAGTACAAACTAAGAGGTTATGAGAATCAGGTTCTGAAGGATCGTTAAGATCAAACACTAACCCTCCACTAGAAATTAAAAAAATTTGAGGATCAGATGCTGAAGGATTATCAGACGGCAAAAAATCAGTTAGTTCTTTATTACTTGGAATGCACTGGATCTACGAGTATTTCAGCTTTCTTAGCCACGATACTTAAGCCATCAACAGCAGCTGATCCTCTTAATCTTGAAGTTCAGGCTCAGTCACCGGCGTGTGCGTTGCTCGGGTTCCGTCACACCGTCGCTATCAAACGATGTTTTGCATTGTTTTGGACGTTTTGGTGGCTACCATCTCGTACGAATGAGAATATTGTTCATAAAGGTTTTTTAATTAATTAATAATTGAACATATTGCGCGAATAAACAGATAGATATTTTAGGCACGTATATTATTATTATATTAATTTCATTAAAGCAAAACTTTTACTTATTATTTAACGAGAATAAGGTTTTCTGTGCGAGACCTGGAGCGGCCGCTCCAACCTAAGACGGCACTGTGCATAGGAGTGAGGGTTGAAAGGGGGTGAAAAATGAGTTTTCATGCTTTACGGCTCATTCTATTGTATAGTTTTTTGTTTTATATGAAAGTTAAAGTATTTAAAATGAAAGTTAGCATTGACTAATGTAATCATACATCTGATTGAGAAATGTTTCTAATAAAAGTTGTGGAAAATTTTAAGCTCCCTAATTTTTGTAATAGGTATATTCGACTTACGTAGAGCTACCGCTGGAGCTATAGAAATCGTAGTTTGAAACGTCAATTTTATAGCGTAAATTTTATATATAAGTTGCATCCAGAGAAAAAAAATGTATCTAAGAAATCAAAATCTGACTTATCGACTGTTGCCCATGTAAGTTGGGATGAAGTGTGGCAATGTTGAAAAGTAACTAGATTCTCAAGACTCCTATGGAAATTAGTTATAAAAGTGGGAAAAATCAAATATTAAATTGCCAGATTGGTTAAAGTGATGTTTTAAGCTTAAAAGTGCAGTGTAGTGTAGTTAGGAAAAATTATTACCTTTTTAAAATATAAATACACCTCAACCAGGAATAAATACAAACTGGTATTTCATGATTTTTATTCCTTATCGACAATAGAAATACACATTACTTAGCATAGTTGCCAGACTGTTTTTAAAATATGGATGGATTAAGACAAGAAATTATTAATAGTAAGAAAGAGCTACAAAATAGTATACAAGCAAGTGAAGTGAATATATTATTGAAAATTGAAACAATCCTTAATGAAAAAATAAGAAGACTAGAAAAGGAAAATTTGGAACTCAAAGATAAAATAGAAAGATTAGATAGAAATAGTAGAACAAATAACATAATCGTATGTGGATTTCCGATAGCAAACAATAATATCCCTGTAGAGGACGTGTGTAGTAAATTGGATGGCTTATTAGATATAAAAATTAATACAAACAATATTAGCAACATTTACAAACTTGGAAAAAGCGAAAAAGCTCCGATTAAGGTAGAATTAACATCCACTCTTACAAAGATTGACATTTTAAAGAACTGTAAAAAGCTCAAAGGGACTAACATATCAATAGTACCTGATCTGACCAAGATTCAGCAGGAGAGAAATAAAATACTGAAGAATTATCTCAAAACATTAAGAGACACAACCCAAGATCGTTGCTATATAAAGGGCGATAAACTCTACAGGAACAACATACCATACACAGTTGAAGATATTATTGGATTTGAAGAAGGTCAGGCAGCTGTTGAAATAAAAGAAACTTGCAGCGAGCCAGAAACTCCAAGAAAAAATTACTTTGATAATTTTGAAATAGCTGCAAATACAACAGCCTTGGATGTTAATATAATAAAACAGGCCGAAGAAAAAAAGGAAACTCAAAAGAACGTAGGAGCTGAACTAAGAAAAAAGAAAGAAGATGAACTGAAAAATAAAGGTAAAACTAAACACACCCCGCCTACCCCAGCTAGAGAGAGAAAGCCTTCATTAAGAAATAGAAATAATTAATTTTAAAACTGGATCCATTTATTAAAAACTACGAAAATGAAGAAATATTAGGAAAACTCATATTTGACATACAAAAATTTAACCAAAGCTATTTTACTCATGAACTTCAAAATTTTAAAATATTACATCTGAATATCAGAAGTGTTGCAAAAAATTGAGATGAGTGCCTAATATTTCTTAATCAGTTTTCTGAGCAATATGAAATAATAATTTTAACGGAAACTTTCACTATTTTCGATAAAGATGTATACACTATTCCAGGTTATAGCAATGTCTACAGTGAAGGAACATTAAACAAAAACGATGGAATCTTAGTATTTATTAAATGTAATATAAAATACAATTATAATATTGTTCAGATTGCTCAGAGTACTGCCATTGAATTACATATTATTGTGAATAAAATTAAATTAGTCTTAACATCTATTTACAGATCACCCAGTACAGATAAAAATAACTTCATTACAGAGCTTTATGATTATCTACAGTTAAGGGAACAAAATAAATTCCATAGTTATTGGAGATATGAATATCGATCTACTGGGAAACAATAATGATACTGATAATTATAAAACTGTATTTAATTCTTTTAATTTCATTCCTTATATAAATCAAATTACAAGACCTAGTAGTAAAACATGTATAGATCACATATTTGTTAAAAATAATAGCATTCGAAATCATTTCAATTCATACATTTTCTCGTACATTTTCAATTACAATATAACTGATCATTTTCCAATCGCAGAAATTTACAATTATGAGTCAATTTCTTCTATCAAGATTCAGCAAAATAAATATAAAAAATTTATTAACTATGAAAATTTAAGAGATACCCTGAAGAATGAACAGTGGATCAATATTTATGACTCAGAAAATGCCGATTTGATTATGGAAAACTTTATAGAAAAACTAACTAAATATATCCAGTTACACACAAATACTATCAAAGTAAATGCGAAAAAAACTAAAAAGTCATGTATTACTCCAGAAATACTGAATATAATAAATGGAAAAAATAAAATGTATAGAGAACTGAAAGTACACCCTGAAAATGTGATACTAAGAAAAAATTATAGGTGCTTAAAGAACACACTTAGACAGAAAATTAATAAAGCTAAAAAAGAATATGCGAATAGAATAATAGAAAATAGTCCAAATTCTTCTAGTGGATTATGGAACGCAGTTAATAGTATTTGTCCAAATCGAAAACCTAACGTAACAATAGAGACATTAGAGGTGAACAATGAACTCATAACATCAAAGAGTGAAATTGTAGATATATTTAATAATTATTATAGCGACTTAGGTGAAAATTATGCAAATAAAATAAATGATGTAAACAATTTTTCAGAAAATATAACCAATATAAATAATACTGTGTTTCTAAATCCAGTATCTGAAACCGAAACTATAAATATCATTAATAACTTGAAACAAAAAAATCCCCAGGATGGGATAATATCAGATCAGAAACTCTAAAAGAAATAAATTTTGAAATTGCAAAACCTCTAACTAATATTTTTAATAAATGTTTTCAGAAGGGTAAATTTCCAAATTGCTTAAAGATTGGTATCATTAAACCACTATACAAACACGGTAACAAACAAAAAGTCGAAAATTACCGCCCTATTTCATTATTGTCAGTGTTTTCGAAAATATTGGAAAAACTTATTAAAGATAGAGTGTATGGATTTCTTGAAAAGTTTCATATATTCCTGATAACCAGTTCGGTTTTAGAGAAGGGCGTTCTACTGAGGATGCCATATTGCAGCTAACATCGCAATTATATAAGGCGTTAGATAAAAAAGTTCCAAGTATGTGCATATTTGTGGTTTTATCAAAAGCCTTCGATACTGTGGATCATAAACGCTTATTAGAGAAACTGCAATGTTACGGTATAAGAGGTCCAGCTTACTTTTTATTAAAGGACTATTTATCACAGCGAAAACAAATAGTAAGTATAGATGGAGTTTCAAGTCGTTCCAGGACAGTAACCTGTGGTGTTCCACAGGGAACAGTACTGGGACCTCTATTATTCACGATTTATACAAATAGTTTATTGCATTCCCAAGCATTAGGAAAAATAGTCAGTTTTGCAGATGATATGGCCATAATATATGAGGGTGAAAGCTGGAAAGACCTCAAAGTATTAGCAGAACAAGATCTAAGACAAATATGTAACTGGTTTAAATATAACAAATTGACTCTAAACAGCCAAAAAACAAATTACTTACCGTTCACATCCTACTCCAATCACCTTCCTGAATTGGGACCATTAACAATTGATGACCAAACACAAATTTTTGAAAAAGATCGAATCAAATACTTGGGAATCGTAGTAGATAGACATTTAAGGTGGGAGTTACAAGTTAACAACGTCAAGAATAAATTAAGAGGTCTGCTGACTAAATTCAGATACCCAGTTGATTTTTTAACATTGAAAAACCTTAAAATTTTGTATTTCTCGTTGGTGCAATGTCAGTTGCAGTATGGTATCCTAAGTTGGGGAGGTGTAACAGAAAGTAATTTGGAGGGTCTTAATGTCTTACAGAAGTGGATACTGAGAATCATATATAAAAAAAATATAGGGTTCTCTAGCGACAAACTTTTCTCACAAAATATAATATTTGATGTTAGACAAATTTTCTGCGAAAAGATATTCACAAATATTCATAAAAATAAAATAAAAGTGCAGCCAGTCGAACATTGTCACAACACGAGAGCAAAAGAAAACTCAATCAATATACCTATATGTGAGAAAACAATTGGTCAACGCTCAGTGGAATTTCTGTCAGCAAAAATTTATAATATTTTACCTCTGAACTTGAGAAACATAAATAATCCTGGAACATTTAAACGATCTGTGAAGGCCCTGACAATACTGACAGAAAAAGATTCAATGATCTACAGTTGTCAGAACCAAACATAAGCCCCGGAAAATATGCGAACTAAAATAAGGTCATCGCAAGCAGCCAATCAAGAGCCAATGTTAACGATTGTCCATTAGTAATTGTTAAATATAATCGAAATAATATGACCGAGTGATTTCATCAACATACATCATTTTATTGATTTTATTCATTCTGTATCAGTGTTGTCAATGCGAGGATGATTATCCGATTCTTAGACAATTTCACTAATTTGGATCCAATAGTTTTTCGAATATTTTGTAGAAGGGATATATATTTTCCATATTGACTGGGGTCGAAAACTTTATTTAGATAACCAATGTGTCCTTTTGGTAATTTTGACAAATTCTGATAATTTGAATAGTAAGTTCGGGTAATTTTCATTTTTGCATCGGCAACACTGGACTATAACCAGTTCATATTTTGTTGCTTTCCATAGAAACTTGACCCTTCTTTTTCAGGACTGTATTTAAGTCATGAAAAAGAAGGGTCAAGTAATTTGAAAATATAGACATTTAGGGAAAACGGTAGTTTTAGTTTTGGTCCAATATAAATTTTTTTATTAATATTTAGAGTTACTTTTTCAGCAAGTTTGACTTTGTTTACATATCTCTTTGCAGTTGACATTTATGGTATCGATATTTGGTTATCGATTCAGAATATCGAATTGTTACTACAAAAATACAACTACAGCGACATGAACACGCCCCCCAGGGCTCACGTTTGCTTCGTTCAACTGTAGTCAACCTAAAATTTTGTATTTGATCTTATGAATTTAATTAATACTGCCAATATTTCCCGATAATGTCAATTTGCCCTAATGTGACCACTTCACTGAGTTTATTATTATTACCTTTCCCAATAATATTATTATAAGTGCTTGAAATTTCAAGGGTTAAAGTAAACAACGAATCAATACTTTCACGACATCGACACCTCTAACAATATTAGTTATGTGGTTATTAAACACTTTTGGGGTTACTTAGGGGCACAAGGGATACCCTGATGGCCCCTGAATAGACGGAGGTAACGGTGTTATAATATGGCCCTCGGAAAAAGGAACTAGATATCTCCCTAAACGAAGTTTGCATTCCACTGAGTAATATATGGAAATATGAAATATGACAGAAAGGCTATCCTCCAGAAAACACATGGAGGAAACTGCAAAAAAGCCAGTGATAGAGCAGCGAAACTACAGCAGGATATTGCCAAATATTGGGGGACCATCGAGGCTAAAAGAAGAATGCTGTGGGAAGTGACTCTTTCCATTGTTCTATACGGTGCACCTGTTTGGAAAGATGCGATGCTCATCGCTAACTTCAAATGAGGCACTACAGATAACAGGGATTCCTACGATAGACCTGTTGGTCATGAAGGGAAGCGATATCCATAATCGGGGACGAGAAAATAAAAAAGCGCGGTAGAAAACAAGAAACGCAAAAAATGGAATGGAAGATAGAACAATGGAGAGAAGGGACGGTGGACAAGGGAAATCATAAGGGATACGGACAAGTGGTTGGACTGCAAACATCGGGTACTGGATTACTTTCTGTCGCAGGTATTAACTGGACATAGTTGCTTCGCAACGTACACTAAAAGAATTGGTAAGACCCTAGATGATAACTGTGCATACTGCCTGGGCATCGATAATGCGGAGCATACCTTGTTTCAGTGTGATAGATGGACATACGAGAGGACAAATATGGAAATATTTTAGGACCTTGGGCTCTAACGTTACACTCCCAAGGGTAGTTCCAGAACTTCGGGATGCGAAAGGTGGAAATCGGGGTGGTTTTGGTGCGGTCAGCTCTGGTCGGGGAACTTCGTTGCTCGGATTCCCTACGTGCGGGGTGTATAAGTTGGGTGGTGACCCGGCTAGAGAGAACAAAAAAAGACAAGGGATACAGAGAATAGGAGAATAGTCGTAGCTTACCCTGTATATAAAAACCACAGGCAGTAACGCTTATTAAGTTCAGTGCCAAAGTATTATTTACTGTCTAAGCAATTGTTCTTTAATAGCAGTCCTTAAAATGGACCTTCGGTTAACACAGCTACGCGGACTGAGCTTTTGTCGTAAATAAAGATTTATCACCCTACACCAAAGTGAAAACTACAAAAAATATTTTATTACCAAGCCCAACGGTTGAGGCAATATGCATTCAAAATTATTTTTCATCTGATCTAATCAACTCCAGCTTTCAACAAATTATGTTTTTAAAGTTCAAGTAGAGTTCTCCTACATTTTCATATATGCTTATCAAGAAAAAAATACAAAAGTAGTCAAAATATTCCAAAACGTTACAATTTTGTGGAAATAAAATTCTTCATTATTTTGCATTGAAGGCAGCAAAAATGTGTAGCCATGGAGTGAAAATATATGATTAGAAATACTCCATATTTTGTTTTTTGATTCATTCCAATATCTTTCTCTTTACAAAAGATACAAATTTTCAAAGAAAACTACATTTTTTACGACGTAAGTAACTAGCCTACATTGCAAAATCAAGGATCCTCCCGACAACTGCAGTGCGCATAATCACATTCTAAATAAATTATTAAAACTTTGGAGTGTTGCATATATTTGAGTTTTAATGTTCATTGTTGAATTTAAGATCCTAAAAAAATTACTTGAGGTTGTAATAAATCATTGATAATTACAAACCAGCTTAACACACAAATAAAATCGGTGCACGCGAATTCCCATCAGGTTCCTTAAGGACCAATATAAAACATTTGAGTTCCCGTCCGACACTTGCAGGTATCTTAATCCCGCACTCGAATTGCCGTGCAGTTTATTTAATCTGTTCTGTTATCGGGACTGCCCTAATACTTTACCCTGGCGGGTTTAGGTTAGGTTAGGTTAGGTTAGGTGTCTTATTATACCTGAAATAAATGTACAAATACCTTTACCATTTAATTTATTTTATATTTCCTTAATCTCCTTAATTTTGTGTTTATCTTTTTGCGCGCATATCGGCTCCTAATTTTGGTGTTCTTACTCGTATTCAGGTAGAAAATGACCGCTGCGCGCAACTCATCCCTGCCCAAATAAACACCTTTTAAACAGGTCAGTTTTCACCCTGACGGGAACTCGAGTGACAGCTTAACGTACCCTAATTATGACACAGGTAGAGTGGTTACCCTGACGGGAATTCGCGTGCTTCCAATAAAATATGTTACAGTGTGAGCTCACAAAATATTGGATAACATTCAACATTTGCTAAATAGGAATAACCTTTTTTTGTAGTGGAGTTTATATCGGTGAAGCTCAAAGAAATCTTGTAATATAATAAAATGAACACTTCAAAATATAGGTACTCATAAATGAGCATATGAATAGTCTTCATTTAACTCAAAGAGTTCATCCATTCCTCAAATGTGGTTAGAATCCAAACAAAAGTGTTCAATGAAATTCTAAGACTTAAAGTCTAAGTCAAACCACAATATACAATAAGAAGGCGGTTTGACGAAAGAGTGCCCTTTCTATGAAAAAGTTACTTTACTGTAAAAAAATATTTTATTTTCAGTAGTAATACCCCTAGGGTCTTGATAATACCGAGATAATTTTGTCATAGAGAATGCTAAAAGCATGTTGCTTGATAATAGCCCAAGGCCGCAGGCCGGGGGCTATTATCTTTGAGCAGATATAAAAAATTGATTGTCAATATGACGTTTAATAATTTTCAATACAATCTTTATTAGTTTTAATCAATATTATTCATTTTTATTCAAAACTACAGTTGTGAAAAGTACAATTGGTAAATTAATTGAATCGTTAAATGCAATACCAAATCTTCGCGCCATTATTAATCCAGTTGTCAGTTTGACGTTTAATTAATTTTTAATAAAAAATAAACACCAAACTGAAAACACCACATGTAGGGTATTATCGCTGTAATACATATGTAATTGGATGAAATTTGACACATGACTTGAAATTAAGTAATTTGATTGGTTACTATATTCAGTAGAAAATTATCAACAATAAAAACACAAGAGCTTTTTTTTATCGGATGAATTTCTCTTTGCAACGAAACAGTTTTGCCAATCACTAATTTTACGAGAAAAACCGACATGATTTTATCTAATGTCAGTTTTTCGAGCAAATTTAGTGATTGACAAAACTTTGAGTTAAAGAGGAATTTATCTGATCAAAGAAAAGCTCGAATGTTTTTTGGCAAGATAAATTAACGACAGAATATATGGATGAACAACTTATAAGTAACCAAACTTGCGACTCATTGTCATTGTGTAAAAGTGACGTCCGCTTACTAGATATTGAGGAAGAGGAGTTTTTATCGCGATAAAAAAGGATGCACCTTTTTTATCGATGTCA
>CAJUYG010000119.1:286233-341400 GCA_910591675.1 Galerucella calmariensis
TAACATTTCCAGGTATATGACATTTTAACATTGGAGTTAATTTATCATATTTTCACGAGAGTGAAAATTTTGTCGGAAAATTTTTCGATTGTCATGAAAGTTTGTTGCTTGGGAATTTTTCGAATAACATTTTTAACATTTTTGGATTAAATGTCATGAGCAAAATTACCTAAAAGCAACAAACTTGAATACGACAAGAGAAAAATCTTACCTTACAAAATTTTTAATTGAGTGGTATTCGACATGACTATTTCACGAGAGAAAAACTAAAAAATCATATGTTTAAACGTTTTATTTATTGCAAACTTCAATTATACAAAGTCAAAAAAATAATAACATTATGAAAAAAAATTACTTATTTATGTAAAAAGTACAATTATTATAATTGTTAAGTACAATTATTATAATTGTTCGTTGTAGCATTATTTTGGGGATTGTTTTGCATCATAACCTGTGATGAATTCAAGTTAGAAACTGAGGATTCCTTTTCTTTATTTTCATACACATAGATTTGATATATTAAACGTCAAAAAATTGCCGCGACAAGACAAAAAATTGCCAGCTCAAAACCTTCAAATTTTGTCAGTTATCAATTTACTCTAGTGAAATAGTCAACATAATCTCCTTATAACTCTACACTTAGTCCAGCGAGTTTACGATTTTTTCAAACCATCAAAAAAAATAATATTTCGGAAGTTCCGCAAAATACGCGTTTCCCTCTTCATTTGTCCGAAATCGCTATCCACCAAGCCATTTTTTCAGGTTTGGTAATCGGAGGAAGCCAGATCAGGTGAATACGGCGGATGAGGCAATAAATCGTAACGCAGTTCGGCTAACTTTTCTGCAACAATAGCAGACGAATAATAATGGGCAGGAGAATTGTCATGGTGGAACAAATGCGTCGTTTTTTCTTAAGTTCGGCATCAAAACGTGTCAGCAAAGCAGCATAGTATTGGCCAGTTATCGTTTTCCCCTTTTTCTAAATAATCAATAAAGATTACACCTTTGGAATACCAAAACACCGTGGCCATGACCTTAATGGCCGAAAAACGGTTTTTGCTTTCTTGAGAGCACGTTCCTTGGATGAAATCTATTGTTTCGACTGTATTTTTGTTCATGGGGTATAATGATGTACCCAAGCTTCACCTACACTGTGACATATCGCCAGAAAAATTCACTTGGATTACGTTTCAAGATATCCAAATATTCGTTTGAATTTTTAATGCGAGCGAGCTTTTGATCAGCATCAAGTAATCGCGGCACCCATCTTTCCGATACCTTTCCCACATGTAACCTTCCATGTAAAATATTACATACCCGTTCGGTTGAAATAATTATTTCATTAGCTAAGTACAAGGACACGGATTTTATTAACCATTTCTAGAGTAGTTACAGTAAATGACGGCCCTGGACGTTCGGCATCATATGTGTTCATATAGCCACTTTCAAATGAAGAGAACCACTTACAAATCATTCCATGGGACGGAACACATTTGAGATAATATTTATAATAATAATTATATACACACTGTACGTAATGTCTACTAATTTATCTACACTCGGTATAATAGTTCTAATTTATCTTCAAGACTTGAATATTATACTATTTCATTCCGTATCTATTTACGCACTGACTGTTTACCAAAAACCCAAAAACTAGTAAAAGCTTCGCATTCGTCAAAATTTATAGCTCAGCGACATGACCGACTTCTGAGTTTTGACTTCATAACACCATTATTGAAAATAAAATTTTCATGTGTTTGTAGGTTAGGTTTTTTTACGAGGAAACAACTTATATTCTTAATATTAATCAGTTTTTTTTTATTTTTCTCCAATTTTCATACCACAATTTAATTTAAGAGTTTTCTTTTCAAGTATGGTAGATACTTGAAATTTACTTGTTGGGGATTATTGATGATGATGGGATTCAAGTCCTTCCAGTTGTACGTATTTCATATAGCCTGATGATGGTAATGTTTTACCGAAACTAGTAGCAAGTTGATTGGTCCTACTTGGACAAATATATTATATTGTGATTTCACTTACAAATTCATTGAACCCCTTTTGTTTTTTACTCTTCATTCAGTTTTAAAAACATTGAGTACGTAATTACTCAATTTTCTCAATTACCACAACACCAACCGAGCGTGTTTCTATAACAATGAAAAACTGAGGCAAGAACTGGAATTGAATTGACTTCGGAAATTACACTGCCTTCGTGCGTACTTTTGTTGTTTGTAGATTTTTTGTAACGTGGAGCAAATGAGAAAATCCAACTATTTCTTGTTAGATACATGTCTTATCAATTTTTATAATGTATACTCCAGATGATGCAAATTTTGGAATTTGTGAAACCGGTCGAATAATAAATGTTTTATTTCTGTTGTAATTTGTTAATTACTATTTTTATTTGATAATTTGTGGCAAGATCTCATGCACGTACAATGGAATGAAATTATTAATTTATCACTTATATTCAATTCTATATGGTAATGCATGGCATTACTTGATAAAAATCGCGTATTTAACAGATATATTAATTAATAGTTGTGGATAAAATCCATTAAATCTCAGCTCCGTGGCTTTGTCCTAGCAAAAATTATGAATAATGTGAAAAATATTTTGTATTTATTGGGCCATTTATCTAGCACTATTCATCTCCTCCGGTTTTATCATTTTACTACATAATATGTGTTATTTTCAAATGTAGAAAAAAATAAAATTATTTTCGTAAAATCTGACGTTGCTGGTAGAATCACCCAAATAAAATTATCAGGATAGTATTCGAAAAGGCTATGAAATTAATAATTACCAGCTTCTTTTTCTAACTGAAAATACTTAAGAACTTTCAAAATGCTGATGTTTTTCCGTGTATCTAGGCATATTTTTGTATTATTCAAATAAATATAACAATAAGATTAATATTCACTTTTCATAAATAATAATTGACCGTAAACAACAAAGTACAGTCCTGACGAGAACTGTCAGTGGGACATTAGAAAAAGACGTAAGACACATTGCCGCTACGAAAGGTACGTCTGCATCCTATTTTGAATATGTAATTTCTCTCGGTTGATAGGTTGCGCTTGCGTGTAATCTAAGCATCAAATAATCAAATTTTTCTAGTCAAAGATTAGGGTTAACGTTTGTAATACATTTAAACGGTCCATTATTGTGATGTTTTGATTAGGATTAATCACAGACCTGCCTTTTTCCATTTCTTCCAACGTAATGTGTTAGAAGGACATTAACAAAAAGGTTATTATATGAACTCTAGTATAAATAAAAACGATAGTCGAAACGGAAGAAAGTTTTCGAGCCACTGCAATAATGTTCAGCGAACCATTTCGTATATTAAGTGGACTCACTTGTCCAATTACATTCCAAATAATAGTAATCAATTACGTTTTATAGAGCTGAAGAACGTTACTAATCATTCATTTGCTAATATGTTAATAGCTATTCTCTTTCTCTCTATCAATAAACGACCTTGCCGCACCGATAATTCTAGATCAATTTTCGTAAACAGCTAAACGTATTAGAAATCTTTATTTTGGCAATGATACATAAATTATATAATAAAAATATGTTATTGGTTGAATTGGGTTGAACTAGGTGATTTATTAGATATGGGTTGTGGTATACTAAAAATAGAAAGTCAAAAACATTTACATTATTTTTAATTTCTTTTGTGGAAAATTCTTTGGTTGACAGAACATTAAAGCTTTTTTTAATCGATCCACCGAAATACTAACAGATATATAAAAATATAAGGCGAGCGCTTTGGCTGGGACTAGGGTTCCCAACTTTTTGTACGAGAAATGGAGTATATCATAGTATAGAATCAGAGAAATAAAATGAATAGTACGAGAGCGGTTTGACGGAAGAGTGACTTTTCAATGAAAAATTACTGTAAAAGAAATATTTTTTCTTCAACTTAATCTCCTTTTACCTCTACACACTTAGTACGGCGGGTTTCCCTTTATTTTCAAACCATCCAAAAAATAATCTTTCGAAAGTTCCGCAAAATACGCGTTTGACTCTGCAATCACAAGTTCAGTATCAAAACGTGTCAGCAAATCTGCCTAATATTGGCCAGTTATTGTTTTCCTAAATAACCTGTGGCCTGTGGCACGTTTCACGGATGGAATCCATTGTTTCGACTGTATTTTTATTTCTGGGGTATAATGATGTACCCCAGTTTCATCTACTGTGACATATGCGTCACAATGGTTCCAATCTCTTGTAAACAATAGTACAATCTATTTTTAAACTCCTTACAAACGTTGACAAATATTGCTTTAGTAATATCACATGTTTGACTAATTCATTGTAGTAAATCGTCGATTGAGGTTGGTTGAGTTTTATAAACAACCGACCTAAGTTGACCCCACGGTAAAAATCAGGTGGCGGTAAGTCTGATTACCTAGGTGGCCACTCAATAGAACCTCTCCTTCCAATCCATCTATTTGGATAATTATTGCCTAACCAGTCCCTCAGGGCTATTCACTAAGCAAAGTTGTTATGGATAGCAACTGTAAATTGTCGTTATGTTCAAGGTCAGTTGCTAAACGCGAAATTGGTATTCACTATTGAAGTGAAGTCGCTATAAGAGTTGCTATGCATAATGACAAGTGGCTATGAGAAGTGGTTCACTGGCAACTGCTCCAGAGGAGTTGTTAACGAAAACTACTTGCGTCAGACACTTATTGGAATGTTTTTATTTATTTATTCTATATTCTATATGCATGTGCTGCTTTGCACAATATATGTATCAAAGATAATACAAATGGATGATTTAGGGCCACTGGCCCGGATGATGAAGAGAATATAAACATTCCAGACCCAATTCAGAGACAAGAAAATGTGAACATTTTAGCTTTAGGTAGTAGAACAAGAAGAACTTTAGTTGACCATTTTGGGTAATTTTCTCTGTTATAGAGAATTATAATTTCTGGTCATTTTTTATAAATCCTACTGTACGTGTCTTAATAAGAATCCATCATATCTTTTCAATACAGCTACAAATTTCATTTATTTTGTCTTTAAATTATTTTAATTCGTTTTTCAAAAGGATTTTGATCGTAAACTATATATTTAAATTTAGCTTAACCGAAAAAATAAACAATCATAAAGATATTTGAAGTTTATAATTATTTACTCTGTCAAAGCAAAGAAACGACTAGACCTATTTTGCGCACATTAGAACTATTTTGCGGCGCTGTCACGTCCATTTTCACGTTTGGGTCTTGAAGGTTGTTATCATAACAACAGTTGCCAACCGTGTATTAGAGAATACCAAAATTTCGAAAGTGGTTACTAAAGTCATTATCGAAAGTTGTTAGCAGAGTTGCTATGGTTAACAACTGCGATAACCACTTTACTTACAGAATAGCCTTGCCTAACTGCTACTGCGTATTGGTGCGTATTGCATGGTGGTGGTCCGTCAGAAATCGGAAGTTATGCTAGTGAGGCCATTATTAATTTTTCCAAAATTAAAAAAATTGAATTTTTCATAATTTTTTCTGCAGCAACAAATTAGCAACAACGATCGGTTTGAGCAAAAGAATCGTTGTTTTGGCAACTAATTAGCAACTAAAAAGCAGCAAATTTTGGCGTTTTTTTGGAACTTTAGTTCTTTATGCCAGGTTATGTTTGAGCGACCAGGGGTCGTGACGCAAAAGATCTGACCGTTACGCGTTACGTTACGCTGCGTTATGTTACATTGCTTCGTTATGTGCCTTGCTTTTGCGTGCTTGTGCCTCCTTAGTCTCTCTCTCGTTTACGAAGCAGCGATACATAATAATCAGGGCTATTCACTAAGCAAAGTTGTTATGGATAGCAACTGTAAATTGTCGTTATGTTCAAGGTCAGTTGCTAAACGCGAAATTGGTATTCACTATTGAAGTGAAGTCGCTATAAGAGTTGCTATGCATAATGACAAGTGGCTATGAGAAGTGGTTCACTGGCAACTGCTCTAGAGGAGTTGATAACGATAACTACTTGCGTCAGACACTTATTGGAATGTTTTTATTTATTTATTCTATATTCTATATGCATGTGCTGCTTTGCACAATATATGTATCAAAGCTAATACACATGGATGATTTAGGGCCACTGGCCCGGATGATGAAGAGAATATAAACATTCCATACCCAATTCAGACAAGAAAATGTGAACATTTTAGCTTCAGGTAGTAGAACAAGAAGAACTTTAGTTGACCATTTTAGGTAATTTTCTCTGTTATAGAGAATTAAAATTTCTGGTCATTCTTTATAAATCCTACTGTACGTGTCTTAATGAGAATCCATCATTCCTTTTCAATACAGCTACAAATTTCATTTATTTTGTCTTTAAATTATTTTAATTCGTTTTTCAAAAGAATTTTGATCGTAAACTATATATTTAAATTTAGCTTAACCGAAAAAATAAACAATCATAAAGATATTTGAAGTTTATAATTATTTACTCTGTCAAAGCAAAAAAACGACTAGACCTATTTTGCGGCGCTGTCAGGTCCATTTTCACGTTTGGGTCTTGAAGGTTGTTATCATAACAACAGTTGCCAACCGTGTATTAGAGAATACCAAAATTTCGAAAGTGGTTACTAAAGTCATTATCGAAAGTTGTTAGCAGAGTTGCTATGGTTAACAACTGCGATAACCACTTTACTTACAGAATAGCCCTGAATAAATATGCTCATACCCGGATTCGAACCCGGGCCGCCCGCGTGCAATGCGAGCATTCTAACCACTGAACCACCGATGCTATATTGAAATTATATGCAAAGCTGGTATTCGCAGTGCTAGTGATCTACTTGAATTTGTTCGGATAAATTTTTACTATTATTTCCATAATTTTTTTTGCGCGATTAAGGGGTCTAGCTACTTTTCGAAATACAGGGTGTTGAAATTTTGAAAACTTGAATGTTTTAATTCGATAACTTTAAAATGGATTGATAAATTGATTTGACATTTGGCAGGTAGTTTTTAAATGTAAAAGGGCATATTTTGAAAGAAATATTGTAGTTTGTGCAACTAGTGTGGATATGATGGCCATATCGCACGAGGACGAAGTTTGAGCACGACGCCGTAGGCGGAGTGCTCAATCGTTCAAGTGCGATATGGACAATCCACACGAGTCGAGCAGCATATTTTTTCTACGACCCACTTAGGAAAAAATCTAGAAAATAAAAATTTCTATAAACTGTAATAAAACTTCAAATTAAAAATTTAACAATTCAATTTTATGTTTCCACTAATTTTGTGGTAAACGAATGTCCAATTTGTATAATGCTACGGTTTCCTTTTTTAAATATACGATGCTGTTATAAGTAGATGTTGCCAGTCGGACCGTACCATTATCTATAATAATGAATATTCTGCTAAATATTTCAAACGTCTACCTGTTGTCGTTATTAATATCAAGCAGAATGATTATTTAAAAATAAAATTGACAATAAAAAAAATTCCTCGCGGGGAATCGAACCCGGGTCTACCGCGTGAGAGTCTGGTGTGCTTACTACTCAACCACCAAAGAATATGCAAATTGTTTATCTATAACGTCAGATGTATTACATAACTTTTGCTTAAAAGGAACTAAAGTTCCTACCGTGTGTCCCGCGACACGTTCTACCATTTTTTTCGATTTCCGCCGATTTCACATTTCCAGTTTTACGGACCTGTAATATTAGAAAGTAGTGTCGATGGGGTTGTAAACGAAAGGGTTTTGAGTCGGTATACATGGCGGCATTGGAGCAAGAGTTCATCAAAAATTCTTGCTACAGTCTATTAAAAATGTTTCTTCACGACTAAACAATAACGCAAATCGCTTCTGACAGCGCGTCGTTTGAAAAGTCAAAATCATTATATAATTTTACGTATTATATAGACTATTTCACTAGAGTAAATTGATAACTGACAAAATTTGAAGGTTTTGAACTGGCAATTTTTTGTCTTGTGGCGGCAATTTTTTAACGTTTAATATATCAAATCTATGTTAGTGGAAGTTAGTTAGGAAACTAAGTTGTTTATTTATTTATTTAACTGTCTAAAAATTATTGAAACTGTTTCAAAAATTTAAATAAGTTTATTAACATGAATAATACAAGATTTGGAAATAATTCAATAAATGAAATAGAGAGTACAATTAAGCAAAGTATACCGCGAATTATAATGAAGACAAAAAAGGTAGAACGTGTCGCGGGACACACGGTAGGAACTTTAGTTCCTTTTAAGAAAAAATTATGTAATACATTTGAGGTTATGGATAAACGATTTTCATATTCTTTGGTGGATGAGTAGTAAGCATACCAGACTCTCACGCGGTAGACCCGGGTTCGATTCCCCGTGAGGAAATTTTTGTTCACTGTTAATTTTATTTTTAAATAATTATTCTGCTTGATATTAATAACGACAACAGGTAGACGTTTGAAATATTTAGCAGAATATTCATTATTATAGATAATGGTACGGTACCCTTCATGAGGGAGTCCGACTGGCAACATCTACTTATAACAGCATCGTATATTTAAAAAATGAAACCGTAGCATTATACAAATTGGACATTCAAGAACTGTACGTTTACCACAAAATTAGTGGAAACAAAATTGAATTGTTAAATTTTTAATTTGAAGTTATATTACAGTTTATAGAAATTTCTATTTTCTAGATTTTTTCTTGAGTGGGTCGTAGAAAAAATATGCTGCTCTACTCGTGTGGATTGTCCATATCGCACTTGAACGATTGAGCACTCCGCCTACGGCGTCGTGCTCATACTTCGTCCTCATGCGATATGGCCATCATATCCACACTAGTTGCACAAACTACAATTTTTTTCAAAATATGCCCTTTTACATTTAAAAACAACCTGCCAAATGTCAAATCAATTTATCCATCCATTTTAAAGTTATCGAATTAAAACATTCAAGTTTTCAAAATTTCAACACCTTGTATTTCGAAAATAAATGTGCTAGACCCCTTAATCGCGCAAAAAAATTATGGAAATAAGAGTAAAAATTGATCCGAACAAATTCAAGTAGATCACCGGCACTGTGAATACCAGCTTTGCATAGAATCTAAATATAGCATCGGTGGTTCAGTGGTAGAATGCTCGCATTGCACGCGGGCGGCCCGGGTTCGAATCCCGGCAGGAGCATATTATTATGAATCGCTGCTTCGTGAACGAGAGAGAGACTAAGGAGGCACAAGCACGCAAGCAAGGCACATAACGAAGCAACGTAACATAACGTAGCATAACGTAACGCGTAACGGTCAGATCCCTGGTCGCTCAAACATAACCTGGCGTAAAGAACTAAAGTTCCAAAAAAGTCTGCGTGGGAACAGTTTAGAATGTTTCTGGACGCACGTAATTATACGTTAGAAAAGGATACTTCTGAACAAGTTATAGCAAAAATTCTTGAAGATTATGGTTTTAACATGAAAAAAAGAGATGGAACTGATTATACTGAAGCTAGTGTGAAAACACTTTGGAATACGACTGCTCAAATGGTTCGGGAAAAAATATTTTCTAGAATTTAACATCAAAATTGATCCATTTAAACAAACAAACATACAATTTCAAAGTAGACGAAAATATCGGCAGAATCAATTGGTATAGTCACAAAAAAATAAAAATAACCAATCATTCACATAGAGCTTCTGCAATATCTGTATTAGCAAATGAAGGAGTTGGTGAACAAGAAGTAATTAAGCTTACATGACATTCTTCTGCCCATTCTTTGAAACCATATTTACAATTAAATGAAGAACACCATTTCCAACTTATAGAGAACCTTCGAGAAAATAAAAATAAAGAAAAGGAATCCTCAGTTTCTAACTTAAATTCATCACAGCTTATGATGCAAAACAATCCCCAAAATATTGCTACAACGTACAATTATAATAATTGTACTTTTTACATAAATAAGTAATTTTTTTTCATAATGTTATTATTTATTTGGCTTTGTATAATTGAAGTTGGCAATAAATAAAACGTTTAAACAAATGATTTTTTAGTTTTTCTCTCGTGAAATAGTCATGTCGAATACCACTCAATTAAAAATTTTGTAAGGTAAAATTTTTCTCTTGTCGTATTCAAGTTTGTTGCTTGCTCGCTCGCTCGCTCGCTCATGACATTTAATCCAAAACCACTCGCCTGACGGTTCGTGGTTTTGTTAAAAATGTCATTCGCAAAATTGCCAAGCAACAAACTTTCATGACAATCGAAAAATTTTCACTCTCGTGGTATTATATATGAGAAGAAAATGGACAACAGTAGCGATAGTGAATATGTACGCCACCCGAAATTACTTCCATTTATAAATGTAATGGTTCCGGTTAAAAATATGAGTTTTTATAAATATGCTCTATAGCCTAGTGGTAGAAATGGTGGTTGACTATGGCGCGGACGATCGGGGTTCGATCATCACTGGAAGTTTTTTTTTAGTCGTGGAGGAAGTACAGTGTTTAACTTGTGTAGAATGGCCATCATTCTGCACTCGCTGAAGAATATACCCTACACCACTATATAGAGAAAAAAATAATGATATGGAAAAAAATGTACATGCTATTAAAGAGTTATGTAAGACAGAAATGTACTATTGAGACAAATTAAAAACATGTATCTTTAGAGAAAGTTACAAACTATTTTACAAAAATTACTACTGCTCTATGCCACATGTAGAGCTTATTATCAAACAATGAAGTGTAGAATGTCCAGACGTAAACATAATGCACTTAAAAACAGCATTAATAATGTTAATTATTTTGAATATTTTACTGTTAATAAGAATAGTAAATGGAGAAATTTCAAGAATTTGACATTGAGATATGAATGATATAATATACCATGAATCATAAACAATCGTATATTAACATTTAACTTCATACACTCGGTAATAAATACGTTGATTTCTACTCAATCATTTTACAAACTTTTCAACCGAAAAAATTTCAAGTGCTTACTTCATTCATTTTAGGTGGTTTTAAGTTAATACATAAAAAGTAATGCATTTTTATCATGTACGATATTCAAGAAGCGCTATTAGCTATAAAATATTATGAGAATGTCTAGTAACGCTTAATGTACTAGGAATAACAACATCGTTATCATCCTGTAGACTACAGAACAAACTAGAATAGAGGAAAACAAAATTGGGGATTGAAACCTTAACTTTGCAGTCAACATTTCAAATATAGAAATATTCAATAATTTCTTAAAATTGATTTTTGTTGAAATAGACAACAAGGCTTCCGGCTGTCTCTTCATCATTGTCTTTCAAGCAACAAGGTACAATATATTTTTTTCATTTCAGGTAAGAGACCATTAAACCTCAAGAAACCATACATAGGTGGACATTGGAATTTAGACAGGATAAAATAAATCAATTGTATCTCCATTCTCCAAAGGCGAATAAATATGGACAATAAGTAGGATATTTAAACTTACAATTCTGTTTAATTCTTTGAATCACCCTGAAGTGTTTCAGACACGTTTTTGAATTTATAACAAGCTCTTCAGCTACCAATATGATATAAATACACTATAGTTGCATTCCTAATATATTATGGTTTAATGAATTTTTCTTAAAAATATGTTGTTTGGATTCTTCAAAATAAACCAGGATTAGGGGTCTTAATTTAAAGGACGTATTATTGTGGAGGTCCGAAGACTTCAATATAAAGTATTATATCTCGTTATACAATAGAGCTATTAATTTTTAGGATGCCACAAGGATATTTTAATATAAATTCCTTTATGAATGTATTTAATTTTCACAAGATTTATGCCAATCATTGCAGAGCACTATGTTATAAATTCGTCACACTACCAAACAAAACATTACGACATTCTCAATACTAACAGACTTTTAGTATGCCATAAACAACTTCCGGTTAGCGAACCTACCGCATCGTTTGGCAAAACTATTAGGTTTAAATACAATAATACCTACATCGTCTTAAACTTTTTTGTGTTTCCGGTTTAGTTCAATAGAAATTAAAAGTTGTAAGAATGGTTAGTCCGAAAGGTTCCAGGAAACCTAATTACGATTATGTGGTTTTGCAAAATATGGAAAGGTATGATGACAGCACTATTAATTACTGACTCATTTGAAATAATTGTAGAGATAACAAAGATTCTAAAACAATCACTTATTTTTACAAACAAAAGGGTTCAATTAAACTCAAAGATCAAACCACAATTATTTAATTTTGTCCACAAAGAGGACAAATTATTCAGCTACTAGTTTCGGTAAATAAATTACCATCATCAGGCTACAATAAAAATGGTATATTTACTTACTATAAAAATATCATGAAATTATGTTAGTTGAGACAAATCACATTTAAATACTGTTGAAATAAGAATTGACATTAAATAATTTTCAAATACAAAAAATTTTGGATAATCTAAAGTTATATTAATTATATAATACAATAATTTAGTTACCTTCATGAAACATGTATAATCAGTTACAATATCACTAGGGCATAGACGAGCTGCGCTCTCGTGATGTTTCGCCAAATACGTCTCATGACTCGGTGAATAATCGAAAAATATTGTCTATGCTCGAGTTGGTATTCGTTACGATTATATAACGAATAATATACTAATTTTTTTTATTGATTTTTATCAATATTGAAGGTAAAAGTACAAGTTACTATGGAAATGATCACAATATGGCAGTATATGGCAGTATAAAAACACCAAGGGTGTTTTTATAAACTTACTCCGAGTTACATCTAGAGTTACGCGAGAGTTGTCACATGGTTTATATGAATGGCTGATCCATCATCTAGAGTCTAGAGTAAGTAAATAAACGATACTGAGTTAATCTTCAACTCTGGAGTAAAAAAAAACCAACAGTTTATATTTAAATTACTGTTAGACAAGCGACTTTTGGTTAGCTCTATAAAATATTAAATAACTTATTTTCGAAGAGAAGAGATAATAACCAGACGTATATTACGGAAGTCCTCGAAGTATCAAGTAAATACGAGATTTTGATCTTCATCTTACAATCGACTAGAAATAAACACTTCAAATGAAAATTAGTTCAAGTATTCGTGACTATCTTTACTATTCAGTGCAATTGTTATTTTAGCTTTTAAACATGTTTTTATTAGCTTCACCTGTATGTATGTTTGTAGATTTGTATGTTTGGACTAGTTTTTGACCCACTTTAAACGAACAAATATAATTCAAACTTTTACACTTATCAGGCATTGATAACAGTACAATATGGTAATAAAATATAGGGTGTTACCAGTGACTATAACAAGAATAAGACGGTCAACCGTTCATTAAATTGTGAGATCAAAAAAAAGGTAGAACGTGTCGCGGGACACACGGTAGGAACTTTAGTTCCTTTTAAGCAAAAAGTATGTAATACATTTGACGGTATAGATAAACAATTTGCAAAGCCTCGGTGGCCGAGTAGTAAGCAAACCAGACTCTCACGCGGTATACCCGGGTTCGATTCCCTGTGAAGATGTTTTTTTTATTGTTAATTTTATTTTTAAATAATTATTCTGCTTGATATTAATAACGACAACAGGTAGACGTTTGAAATATTTAGCAGAATATTCATTATTATAGATAATGGTACGGTACCCTTCATGAGGGAGTACAACTAGCAACATCAACTTATAACAGCATCGTATATTTAAAAAAGGAACCCATAGCATTATACAAATTGGACATTCAAGAACTGTACGTTTACCACAAAATTAGTGGAAACAAAATTGAATTGTTAAATTTTTAATTTGAAGTTATATTACAGTTTATAGAAATTTCTATTTTCTAGATTTTTTCACAAACTACTATTTCTTTCAAAATATGCCCTTTTACATTTAAAAACAACCTGCCAAATATCAAATCAATTTATCCATACATTTTAAAGTTATCGAATTAAAACATTCAAGTTTTCAAAATTTCAACACCCTGTATTTCGAAAAGTAAATGTGCTAGACCCCTTAATCGCGCAAAAAAAATTATGGAAATAATAGTAAAAATGTATCCGAACAAATTCAAGTAGATCACCAGCAGTGCGAATACCAGCTTTGCATAGACTTTTAATATAGCATCGGTGGTTCAGTGGTAGAATGCTCGCATTCCACGCGGGCGGGCTGGGTTCGAATCCCGGCCGGAGCATATGAATCGCTGCTTCGTAAACGAGAGAGAGACTAAGGAGAGAGCACAAGCACGAAAGCAAGGCACATAACGAAGCAACGTAACATAACGTAGCGTAACGTAACGCGTAACGGTCATATCTTTTGCGTCGCGACCCTGGTCGCTCAAACATAACCTGACGTAAAGAACTAAAGTTCCAAAAATTAACGCCTGCTAAGGGTGCGCCATCTTTGAATGGAGAAATTATAATGGGAAACTATTAAACTATTGTCTTTGCCAAAATTTCAGTGTATCGGTAGCTAGAGATTCGTATCGGAGCCCGCAACGTTGCCGGATTTTGAATTCGTATGTGATGTTTCGGAAATTATGAGCAAACACTATTTACCCTTATATTTTGTTTTACTGGTCATATAGTTTATAGTTTGGATTATCCTCCATTATACAAGACACTATTTGGAAAACATATCAAAAGTAAAAGCTTTGTTTTTTGCACTAGTAAGTAACGAGTTATAATATTTTAACAGATAGGTATTTTATTAGTTAATTTATTAAATAATTTTGTCTTAGTTTTTTAAATAAACTTATTTAGTTTAGGAGAAAATATCTATTTATTATGTAAATATCTTTGTCGGCATTGGTTTCAATGTATCAAAGCAACGATTTTTTCATTTTTCTTGGTGTTACACATTTAACTCCGAGGAAGGACAATTTATAGCGAAAAACGATCACAGGTACAATAACGCCTGGCTAGAGTGGCCAAATGCGGATTTCGTTCAGTTGCAATTAACACATTTGTTATAGTCACTGGTGTTACCCACTTACCCACTTTAAACGCTCAGATTCATACGAAATTTTGCACACTCGTCAAGGGCCGATCACTATACAGTATAGTAGTAAAATGTAGGGTGTTCTCTATGATCTGGCATCGAGGTTGAAAAAAAAAATTTAAAAGAATCACACAGTGAATCGAACTACAAAGTAGGGAATAATTCTTAATTTAAGAATAAAATGATTAACGAGAAAATTAATGTCATTGTGGTAAAATAGTAGGGTGCTTTGTACTACATTTATACACTTTAAAACTGCATTTCAGAATAGAACTAATAAGTAATTATAAAACTTAATATCGAGCACCCCAAGCTAGTACCACAATGACCTTCATTTTCCCGTAAATAATTTCGAGTTACTATAAAGCGTGTTTTTAATTTTTTTTTAGCTATAATTTCATTTAAACTGTAATAGGCCGCGTAAAGACCGAGCTTCCAACATAGACCAACGCCAATGGCACATGTGCTGTGGTTGGTGTTGGAATTGGAATCGTCCATACTCGATTTTTAATGTTGCACTGGAGACCGTTGGTTGCAGTGGCGCAGCGGCTCAACACAAATTAAAACTGTTAATCTTGGTAAAAAAAATATTATTTGCAACACTGCGCCACACCCACAGGCCAAATCCTCCATTTCAATGGATAATTGTCAATAGTCCCATAGTTCAGTTCTGTCATAACGAAAATTACAGATACACTGAATAAAGGATCAATTTGTAAAAAAAAAACGAAATTGGACTCTTCTGCTTCACAAAGCAACAGTATAAAATTCTTCCTAATTTCTTTTCAAACCCCCCTTAATACAATATTCTGGCTACGCCGCTGGTTGTTTGCGGTTCGTTATTTTTCCCGTCGGCTAGCGTTGGAAATTCGTTTATTTGTATATCTATTATTTTAATTGTTCATGCAACTTCAGCTGTAGAATGTTTTTGTAAGCACACAAGAAGTTCCTAGCTGATTGATGAAATTGTGTTTTAAAGAAAAGATTATCTCTGAAGGATCAAGACTTTTGACGAAGCCGAATCAACCTATGTTTACTTTTAAGAAAATATGGGTCGACAAACTCGACAAAAGATTAATATTAACATACATTGGCAGCGAAAATAGTTTTGAAGGATTACTTTCATATGAAACTGTACTGATATCTTGATTTTGATATGTTTGCTAACGTAGAATTTATATTTAATATATTCACGTTATCATTTAAAGTGGCAGTATCATATATACCAAACATTTTGTAAGAGATAACAAAATTCCAACAAGACTGTTGTTTTCCGGTGGCATTTTTTATTATACCGTATGCTGGTAAAAGTTAATACAAAGCGCAGTGACTCCCCTCAAAAATCTACAAAAAGTGGGAAAAAATTATTGCTCTACCCCGGTTTTATTACGTATTATCCATAGAGATAGTAATAAGGAAGGAGACGACATCCAGTGTTAGGTTCCATATGTACATGTGGAATCAGTGGGCGTGGCTAAGTATGGTACGCAACGTATTTCTGCACAGAACCGGATTTGATATTTTTCGATATATGAATTTTTAATATTGATAATCGATGTAATGCAGTGAATCCTTTTTAATATTTGTAATACACCCCTGCATATTATTTATCTTACCTGTGGTACGTTATTCCCGAAGATTTCTTAATATCCACCCCTGTCTCGACTGGTTCAACTTCTAACAGCACAAGAAACCATTTTAGGCAATCAATTAAAACAAAAATATCTTTAAAAATGTAGTAATTTACAACACCAATGACACTTAAAATAACGTTGACATTAGCGTGGCACGAAAATGGCTGACCGAGTACGCTTTAGATCACGTGACTTCGTCTCTTCCCTTATTTATATCTCTATGGTATTATCTAATACGCCCTGATCAAATTTCACGAAAATGTATTGGGTGGTTTTAAAAGCAAATTAATTTCA
The DNA here is from genome assembly GCA_910591675.1 of Galerucella calmariensis. Lineage (NCBI taxonomy): Eukaryota > Metazoa > Arthropoda > Insecta > Coleoptera > Chrysomelidae > Galerucella > Galerucella calmariensis. The sequence continues at coordinate 303,122 of CAJUYG010000119.1, forward strand.
ATTATCAACTGTTTTAAAATTTATTGGAGTGCACTTTTATACGACATAAGCAAAGATTACAGAATAATAATATAATATTTTTATTCTGTAATCTTTGACATGAGTAAGTATAAGATTCAATCCACCTATCTTTCGTTACACCCTGTACATATTTTAAATTTATTAAAATCACAAATTCAACTTTTCATTCTATATTCAAGTCCTATGGCTCATAGCAAATCGCTTAACATAAATATCCAATAAAACGTCCATTCGTGTTATCCAGTAAATTGATTTTCAAATGTCGTCTCTCTGCTCTTTCCAGCACATCTACTATCTCCCAATCGTATACAAATCTCTTTCGACGCCGAGCGTCGGAACAACGACGTCGTCGATGTGTATGTGTACAAGAGATGAATACATGTATGGTGGCAGGGCATTAGTTATCCAACTTCCGGTTTAATTTAACGCATACTTCCGTACCCAGAACTACACCGCCATTACAAGATTTCACTGCGAGTTGACGTTTTGAGCTTCGCATACAGGACCGGTTAGAAAATATACGATTCACCCTTAAATATATATAAATATTAATACTAAATATTGGGAATAAAAACGATTCAAAATACGTATTTGTCATATATTTATAACTTCACGACCAATCAGTCAGTTAGTTAATTGTTATTTGTTATGTGTTATGATGGTCATTGAAAAGAACTGGAAATAACTTATTAGTTGCTTGAAATTTGTTTACTGACAAAAAGGAATGTCATGAATGTTGTAAGTAAATGCAGGCATATTTCAAAAAATATCGTTAGTACTATTTGTTTTGTTTGAGGAAAATGTTTGTTAAAAAATGTCTGGGGTTGTGAATGCGTTATTGTGGAATATTAAATTCCTTGTCTAATTGCATAATAAAAAGGTCAAATTTTCACTTGTTATCCCAAGTGCTTGAATTATTGACAGACATTTTTTGAGTACATGAATTTTCTGTAGTAATATCGCAACGAGTTTGAGACAAGGCAAGGATAATTATTATCCAATTTATCGAACTCTCTCGTGGTATTCGATGGATTATGGATTATTTTGACGTTACTATCAAAATTGACAGATCAAAGAAATACGTTGTCACGTGGTTGTCATTCAATAAAAAAAATGTACATTGAATAATTTAGGTAGATTATTTCCACTATAATAATATTTTGATAAGAACTACTGTAATTTAAAATTTCTATTGGTTTCGAGAAACGTTAAAAAATAATCTTTAAAAATTCATAAATTTTGGATATGATGTTGTATTCGAAGTCTTTGATCAAAAGTGTCCATGGGACCAATTCAATCCTAGGACTAGTTTCCGATATAAAGGATTTGAAAGTTGAAAAATCCTTGTTTTTCGTGACCACGCAATATTCTTGTTTTAACAAATAAATATGCATTTTAGTTGATAGTACCATTGATCTGTTCTAGTACATCGTATTCCAAGCATGAACCAGAGTATAAGTTATCTATACCAGTATACCAGTTTGAGGGTATAACCGGGGGATAACCTTATTCTGCATTTATATTGGTTGGTTTTGACATATAAATATTATTACATAACCCTACTTCTTTGCTTTGGCTAAAATTCGTGACGTTTTTTGTTATCTACATTGAACAAATTTGAAATGGATCATTTCAATATACCAAACATTTTTGGATCATATGATGAAGACATTGATATCGATTATACCGAAATCACAGAATACACCATCCCAAGAAGAAACGAAGCTTTTGCTATTTTACAATTCATTTTCTGAGTGCGCATGTCTGACAGCCGCCATTTTAAGCCCGTTATTTGTCAATGACATGTGATTTTATTGTTTACAAAAGAATTTTCTTTGTTGTAAGCTTTTTGACTATTTACATATTTTTTTGTGTTTTGAACGATGAAATTTGTTTACAAAATTTCATATATTAAAGTTCATTTAAAAACCAGGAGGAGTAATTTGAAAAGCCTTACTCACACCACTAAAAGATACCAGATTAGTTACTAAAGGTTGTGTTCCGAAAACGTAGTCAACAGTCGTGTTCCAAATATATTAAATATGCCTTGATAGCAAAGACATTAGTCATAAGTCGATTTCTCCTCTGATCTGCAGTATATTTTTAAGATGTACCTACGCATTAAACAAAATGTAAGACTTTTTCCTGTTTCGTTTCTTATTCAAACATAAGAAGATTCAGATTCACATCGACAACAAACAAATTATGGTCATTGTTGATGGTGGAGAATTACAGATAGTCAAGTTACTTTAATTATATTTATTACAATTAAATTGAAAAGAATATGACAATTGATAATATGTTCTGGCAATAACAATACTACAACATTAATAGCATTGTAGAGTAATATGCAGTATTAATCTAAACATCACCAACAGTTATCTTTATGTTGCCTGATTAAGTGTAATAAACCACTTTTCAAATACTTCTGAGATACCTTCTTCCTTCTTTTTAACTTCAAAAACCAATAATGTATTTTCTACCAAACCCATTCTTTTCTATATTGTTTTATGTCTTCCATGGCATGTTCTTCCGATGAACTTTGACGATTTCTTCCCAAATATGTATATAACAAATAAATAGTACCTACATTTGACACGTCAAAAGGTGACACAGATAAAATTAATTTGTTTCAAGATAGTCTGAACGTTTCTTTGAAGCTTGCGAAACTTTGTGCAGCACATATAACATTTTTGTTCTTCGAACGACATTTTTTATTCACTTATCACAATTTTTCAAAAGTCCTGGTATTCCACCAATATTTTCAATGTTCCTCTACTTCAGTATTCCCTTAATACTCGCTAAACCGACTTTACTACTTTTAAAAAAATGTAAAGTGATAATGTACCCACTGCTTCAGAATATTTTTGGTTTTTCATCCAATATTTATTTATTTATCTGTCAGAACTATCAAAAATGAAAACTATCAGCTGATGTCAATATTAAAAAGTGTTGTGTGAAACTGAGCTGAATCTGACCAATCAGAGGTCTACAGAATTGCCAACTTAAATTCAAATCACTCCTCCTGGTTTTTAAATGAGGTATAGTTATGGCGCAAAAAACTTGTGCAACTCGTGGCTGTCATTCAAGAGATGGATGATAATAATTGAAAAACACAACAAAACTTCGATATCTATGGAGAAAAGTTTAATGTCGCTTTTTTTTATAACTTCTTTGTCACAGATATCAGTAGGTATATTTTCTCTCGGTGTAAAATTTAATTCAGAACCTGGTGAAGTGTAACTTTTAAATATATAAATAATAAAAATTTTATATTCAAGTACCATACTTATTGTAATTTTATCATCATTTACTGAAATTCTTTCTATTGTAAACTGATATTATAAATATATAAATTATTATTATTGTATTGGTTTCACTTTTTTTGCGTGTAGTTAACATTTAATTTACATTTTTTGAACAATTTTCTCAGTGTAACTTGATCCGTTATCTGTCAACGTCAGTTTGAAGGTCACGAAATTTTGCCCCCAAAACATCAGAGGATATACGCCGGCTTTCGTTTCTTGTTTGGCTGGTGTATTCTGTGCCGAAATCCTATTAAGCAATCAACTAAATTCATAAATTGGGTTATGATGAAGAAATGTCAGAAATTTCCAGTTTTCAAAACGTTAAATGTCAAAACGTTGGTTGATTGGAACTACTAGCGAGATATTCTCGGAATAATCTGTCATAGAAATCGATTGTAGAACCGACAACAAGTTATTCTCGCTAAATCTAGGTATAAAATATCGAAGGAATAACTATACCGACTTTTATACTCTCATTGTAGAATCGGCCCTTAGCGAAGCCGGGTGGATCTCTAGTATACATTATAATTGATGAAAGTCCTAAAACTAGTGAAGACTTAAGCCGGGATTTCACAAAATTGGACTATAGGAAGGTATTTTTGGTAACGGAAAACGGGAAATCCTGCCTGTGGCAAAAAACATACGAATAGTATTTAATGTGGATGTAACATTGCATGAAAACATACACCAAACTTCCACCCATCTACTAGAAGAATCCACCCATCTACTAGAAGAATCCACAAGTATTAAAAAATGATATTGTTTGAACTGTGCTAGTTCAATGTTTTTTCTTCACCCAAAAAATGTCAACGCGCCTAAAGAAGTTTCCACTTCAATAAATGTATTATATCTATTGGTATGTGTTCGAACTGAAACACCAAGGCCGGACCTGCTGTCTTTCTCGCTATTTCCATTACACTACATTTCTCCATCCAATTAAGCTCTTAATTATTAGCTAATGGGAAAAAAGATAAAGAGAATAATGTTATTTTATACTGCCGTTGTTGAATAGCCACCAATTTGTTTCGCTAGAATTGGTGTGCCGGTCTATTTAAGTGAATCCATTGGACAGAAATTACGTGTCGATGTAAATGTGCAAGATATAGATCTGCAGTTAAGGGTGAATTTGTTATGATTAAAAAAGGAAATGGATTTAGCCATGTAGGTTACATTTTGTTCAAGGTTAGGACGCGGGTGAAAATTAAACAATGAGAGTATTTGTTTATATATAGAGGTTTTGCTGGTTCAAATAAATTTATTTGTTAATAGAGTGGACTGAATATTACTTATTGTTTAAAAATAGCACATGTTACAGTGGTAGTTGCAGAGGCGAAAACAAAGTAAGAAGTGGTGAGTTCTCACCTTTGTTGGCAGTTAGCGGTTAAAAACAATAACATACGTAAAAAAGAGGATTGACTCCGGCCAGTCGGACGGCGTTGCCACGTTTTCTAATATTTAGAAATAAAGTTTTAACAGTATTCGAAAAAGAACCCATGAAAATGCTCTATCATTAAAACTATAGTCTGTTTCTTATTGTCTGACAGCACGCGAAAAGGTCACAGATGCTAGTCAGGTAGTTAGGTTAGTTAAAACAACTTGATAATTTCCAAGAAACATTACAATAGGGTCCTACTGGGGATTGTCCTAATGACTACTTAGAAATTTTGAAGGTATATACGGTGAAACTTGGTCTCGCCCAAATTTGTATAATTTGTTTTGCTCAGAGTCGCTTACGTTCCATAAGTGTTTACTGTGTTGTGAAAAATGTCTTCAAGTTTCACCCCAGTAAAGTGTAAGAGCGTGCTTAGCTTACAAACGAAGACTGTAGTGTTAAATGTGCATGATGCTGCTGTACATCAAATGCCGGCTGCTACTGTTAGAAATATAGTTTCGACATGTTCCAATATGACAGGAGTTGGTGAATTTACTATTTACAGGCTTCTAAGGGAGAGGAAAAATGGAAATATATCTCCACCTAAAAAGTCAACTGGAAGAAAACCACTTGACCTTGATGAACATATATGCAAAATACAATAAGTACACGAATTATATTTTAAAAAAGAGATCCCAACCCTCGACATACTTCTAAGAATGGTAAAGGAGGACGAGAATTTGCCTGACATAGGGCGAAAAACTTTGTGGAAAATATTACACAAATTAAATTTCACTTGGGAGAAGCAAAGTCGCAAATCAGTGCTAATCGACAACGAGCAAATAATATGTTGGAGACGACAGTATTTACGAGATATCCGAAAATACAGACAGGAGGGAAGACAAATTTATTATCTAGATGAGACATGGCTCAATGAAGGACATTCAGTGAAAAAAATATGGCAGGGCAAAAGTATTAAAACCAGTCATCAAGCTTTCATAAGGGTCAATGCTATAAGAAGTAATTAAAAATTAACGGTATGCCGTTATATTTGACAAAGTTTCCGCTATTATAAATGTTTTAATCTATACACAGTCAAGATTATGATTTAAATTTCAACATGTATGGTATCCAATAAAGACTTTTCCGTTAAAACTTTGAAGTTCAATATGTATACAGACTAGCAAAAATGGGTTAGCAGATTGTCTTATTTTTGAACTGTGCGTTAGAATTTAAGATTTGCTTACAGAATTGCTCCTATGGAAGGTTTATCCACTGGACTGAAAACTCCTATCGGTAAAGGTCGCCGACTAATAATAACGCATATTGGATGCAATCAAGGGTTCGTTGAAGATGGTTTACTGGAGTTTCAGTCAACATTAACCAAAGACTATCATGAAGAAATGACTGCAGATGTTTTTGAAGAGTATTTTACACAAATGGTCGAATTAATTCCAAATAATGCTGTAATCGTTATGGACAATGCCACTTATCATTCGCGATTAACAGAAAATCTTCCATCTACCTCTTGGAGAAAAGCTGATATTAGAAACTGGTTAATCGTAAAAGATATACCATTTGAAGATGATAGGTTGAAAAAAGAACTTTTAAAGGTTGCTTCAGATCACAAGCTACAATTCAAAAAGTTTTTTATTGATGAAATAGCCAAGAATCGTGGGATAACAGTGCTTCGTTTGCCGCCATACCATTGTGAATTAATAAAAATGAAAATGTAACTTGTTAATAGGCCTGAACGAATGAATTTTATTTCAACTGTAATGACGACCGAATCTAATTAAATAAGCAGAATAAACTAATATCGTAATCTCCGCCACTGCCGCAATATGGAAAACTTATACGGCCACCAAAACATGAAACGTCATTGTTTGAAAAAAGTCCTGTCTATAAATGAATTCAATTCCTGAATCATTTGCCCATCTGTATAAGAGATGAGAACAATTTCAATGTTTTCAAACAAAAACTTAAAAAATTTTTAATTGTCGAATGTTTTTATGATATATCAGAGTTTTTGAACAAACGATTTTAATTTAACTGTTTAATAAGTAAGTCGTATTTAATGTAATATCCTCTTTTCTGTTTGACCTGTCCTATATCATGTACTATGATCAAAAAGGATGAATAAAGTATTATTATTATTATTATTATTATTTATCTTTTATCTGGCATTGTTCATTTCTATTACCATATTCTATTTTGAGCTGAAACATCCTCCCGAGAAGTTGTCCTCCTAGGTCATTGTCCATCCTGTCCTTCTCAGGAAGGTGAACAGGTCACTGGGAGACATCTCCTTTATATCGGCAGGTGTAGGCCTAGACTCACCGAACACACACTCTCTTATTGACGATAACTCCGGACACTCGCATAAGACATGCCTGACAGTTTCATCTTCCTGTTCACACATCCTGCATAGAGGTGTGTCCACTAGCCCCATAGTATGGAGGTGTTTCCTTAGTTGACAGTGACCAGTCAGAGATCCTACTGTTGAACGTAGGTTTCTCCTGGTCATCGCCAAATATTTCTTCGGCGCCAGCTTCCCAGGGTCGCCCAGGGTGATCCTGGCAAGACTGCATCCTTTGATTCCATCCCATCTCTTAAGGGATTGAGAATGGGTGTAACGTTTGGCTAGTTCCGCAATTGTCGAAGTCATTAGGCCGTAGGTGTCACTGGGTCCTAGAATTTTTAGTCCAGCGGCTTCCCTGGCTAAATAATCAGCAATGCGATTTCCTTGACTCCTGTCGTGCCTTTTAGAACACCTCAGGATAATATTGTTATTTGCAGAGGCGTCAGCTAAATCTTGGTGGCACTCTAGTACTAGCCTCGATATAACACGTTGTCTGTTCAAGGCTAATAGGGCTTGTCTACTATCAGTGCAGATTATTATGTTTTTTCCAGAAATTCCTCTTCTGGTTAGTTCTTTTGTGGCAATTGAGATACCAGCCAGTTCTATTTGAACCACGCTGGTATTGTTTCCCATTCCCCACTTAATCTTTAGGCTTAGTGCTCTCGAGTAAACTCCACATCCTGCGCAGTTGCAGCGTTTCTCAAGGTGTGGGTCTCGAGATTCGACGTTCTCGTCTCTAGGCGTTCTCAAGTCTCGACTATAAATACGGGCATAAGACGAGTCAATTCAGTTTGGTAGAGATTGAAAAGAACTATACTTAAGCAAAGTTGTTCCTTTAGGTGCGTTATTTTTTACTGAGATCTCAACTCACTTCAGTTAATGTGATCTGAGTAAACACCAAAAAGAACGAGACACTCACACACTCAATTGAAACTTACGATTTGCCGACTCATCAAATTCAATCAAAATATTTTAAATATAAGACAGATTCGTATCAACATCTAACAGTGATGGCTGCTAAACAATACTTTCTGCCCTATTTTTGGTGTTCCTATGATTCCGGTAAGAGTGGCGAAAAACGCTTTAGCAGCCCTCAATTATCAGCTGTTCCGCGGGACGTAGATTTTTCAAGTTGGGCTCCTTATAAGCGCATTCAGAGAAATATTTTGAGTACCAGATTCAGCATTCAAATATCTTGTGACTTATTAGTCAATTCCAATGCAGTCCCACAAAACTCCATCCAATATTGTTGTTTTTTATTGCGATTGTGATAGCCTGGCCAGAGATTATTTGTTGGGGGTAAAATCCTTTATTTGAACGCATATATTTCCTGAATGCGACATTCGCCAATCTAGGATTTAGAATCTACGACTGAAACTTGTCTTACTGTCAATAAAACTTATGCAGTATAAAAAAATTGGTTCAGAATTATTACGCATTACGATTTTAATCTATCGACCGGACTATAAAGGTATGAACGAGTAACAGTTGTCAATAAATTTAGTTGCGGAAATCGATTAAAAACCGTTAAGTGAAACTACGATCGAAATGGTACACGAATGACTGAATCAATTCGTATATACGTGTTTTAAGTAAATGTATACAAAGTAAATGATTAATTGGAATTTGGCCTGATTCATGATAGATCGTTATCAACAATAATAACATGCTTACTACTCATAAATGATTTATTTCTTGGTTTATATTATTTATTGGTTTGTTCGAGTTACAGTTTATTTATTATTTAAACATACGCTTTTCCATCAAGAAAAACAATGTATATATATGTATGTATTTATTTTGGGGTGACATTCACCAAGACCTAAAAGATCTATTGTGTCCCGTTACTTCTACTTAGTTTCTGGGGAGAGTCTCAGAAACTAGTAGCTCCTTTAGTCCTAATTCCCGGAGGAATTTTACGATATCTGCAGGCTTCAACTTAGGTAAATGTTCCTATTCTATCCAGTAATCTCCCAGGTGCTGTGCCCTAGGATTCTGAAGTGCTGTGCAGTTAGAAAGTATTTTGAGTATTTTGAGCTTTTTCAGGTGCTCATTCAGACGACCATCACAAATACGGTTTATCATTTTAAATAAGTTAGAGGTTTTAAACATGTCATGCACATTATTTTATTCTTTTATACCGTATAATTTAAATGATTATCTCAGGAGTAACAGCAAAAAAATTACGGAAGCGAGAATAAAATTCAAGCTCCTCGCCTCGCTTGTTGCAATCGCTGACCCTCCAAGAATTCCCATGATACTCTCAGAATTGCCTTTCCAAATTAAACAACTACAATTTCCCGTAAAAATACCGTTTGGAATGACAATTAATAAAGCACAGGTTCAAGCATTCAAAGTTGCGGGAGTAGACTTGGCACACATTACACAGTGCATAATATGTTGTCCTATCACGTGTTACTTACAAAATTTGTTTGTTTTTACACGTGACCAATGTCGTATGCAAAGAAATATTTCATTTTTATAATAATATACTTAGAAACGAATCTAATTGTTTTCTGTTTTATATGACTCATAAATAATAAGTGTCAATCAAAAAAGAATATTAATTAATATTTTGTGTAACGAGGAAAGATGATTGATTTTATGTTTGTTACGATCTACTCAATCAATTTTACCGAAAGCTACATCTCCTCGGAGTAGCATGGGCTACAGTTTCTGTAAAGACCCATGCGAAGCTGGTTGCTAGTTAAATACAGTAGTCACCAATTACTTACATGTACTAAAATGATCCTAGGGAGATTATGACTCCGCCTCAACGATAACCATTCGTCAGACGAATAAATTATGATAGAGGCGTCGGCTCGAGTATACCTTACACTATTTACAATTTCCGTACCAAGAATCCATTGTTTTTCAGTCGCGTCGTCGACATTGTTGCTCGCCAGTGGTTTGATTTAAACGCCTACATTATTGTGGGCGATTATAATAATCGGAATAATTTTTGAAAACCAATTTTATTATTTTCAGTCAGATTATCATAATACTGATAATTACATTACATAAGTATACAGATTGCGAAAAGTCTATTCGAGCCATGCGATTTACACAAGTGCGAGAAGGAAAATATGAGAAAAACACTTGAAAGAGAGAGAAGAATAATTGTGCGCAGTCATCTGTTGCCAAATGTATTTATCTATTAAAGTTATTCCCAATTTTTGTCGGCAACATAAGAACAGAGAGCCTTCTTCCACCCCTCCATACATTCAGAGAATTCAGATGTAGAAGAAACTCCTTCCAAATTTTTGAGAGAAGATAATCCCATTCCCTTGATTCCTCACCAAATTGGTAAAAGAAAACAACATGCTTTAGAGCTAACGTCTCCTGAAAATCGTGCCAAAAGGCAAGTTTTTTCAGGCAAGAAGAAAGCCATCGCCGAGAAAAAAGAAATTAAGAAAAATGCGAAAATATTCAATGATAAAGGCAGTGTCAAGTCTAAAAAATCTAAATCACGTATTTCAAGTTCTTCAAGCTCCGAAAGTGAACCCATTTTAAGCTCTTCTGACGAGATGTAGGATGATACTGAAAACTTTTGTGTCGAATGTAGCGAATACTATTTTACTACAAAGTCTAAAGTTGACTGGATTCAATGTCCTAAGTGGTTGGCTACACGAGACTTGCGAAAGTCACTTAACCACATGCAGTGGTGGTGCCAATAAAACACTTAAAAAGGTATAATTTTTTAAGTGGGGCGTATTTAACGACTATAAGGGGGAAAACGCCCCATCGTATTATTTTTTTAATATAACTTTTTCTAAAAACTATGTTACTGTTTTGTCAAAATGTGTTCAGCATAATGAAATATACTGTTTAGTTGATATGTTTATGGAACTGAAATAAAAGATAAGTTTATATTTTTTGAAAAATAAATTTTTCTCAAAATGTGGGGCGTATTTCACTGGTTTACCTAGATTTTATTTATCGCAGATTGTAATTTGTCCAAATTTTTTCTTGAACTATATTATTTTATTCTTTTCTGGGTTGATCTCACTTATTTTTCAAAAGTCAATAATATTACCAATCTCGAATTTCTCCCAATAAATATGAAATATGGCATTATCCCGTATTAAAAGCTAAATGCAAAATAAGATAATTATTCCTTAGAAAGTACCAAACATTTTAAACTGGCAACGCTGCTTTCATATCAGATTGGTAGCTGGAACTGAAAACATGCCTAACGCTGATTGCGAATATTTATTCTCTCTCTCTCTTTCTAGTAATTTTGCTCATATTTTCCTTGTCGTACTTGTGTAAATCGTATGGCTCGAATAGACTTTTCGCGATCTGTATATATAATTATTATATTGCGTTAAAATGTGGAGGTGGTTTTTAAAGGTAGGGGTGGTTTTTCACCCTTCCCGATTCTTTAGTGATCTTGATGGCATCAGATGGTCATGCCGATTGCCGTAACGGCAAACCAGTCGATTTTACCCAAGTTGCGCCAAAAGATGTTTTACATCAAAATTATGTTTTTTCTACTCCTATACTCCTACTCCTCCTATACTCCTATTGTTAATTAAATGACAATTTTCAGTTCCATAATGATACTCATTATAACATTGGTTTTCATTATAAAACTGAAAAATTGACCAATAGAAATCTAGATTTTCAAATACCCAAGTAGGTAGAACCAATATTTTCTGTAGAATGTTTGACAGTGTTTTATGACAGTTAAATCTTTTGCGACGGATTTAAAAAAAATGTCGAGCACCGGACAAAAAATACTCAATGACCAAGGTAAAAATATATTTAAAGTTATTAATTTTTGTTCACAATAATTTATTACTAATTTTGTATATCAGTAACATACCTATACACTTGCTATTAATTCAACAATGTGGTCCCGTAGCACAGTTGGGAAAGGCACCGTATAAGATTTTTTTCGATCTGTACGTGCCGGTTTCGAATCCCGATTACGATTACGATTTTTTTTAGTGATCATGAGCTTTCCTATTAAAAAAGACAAATTTGCCCTAGTTACGGCACTGCTTAACATACCTAGTGGAAAAATAAAACATTTTAGAAAAAAAATAGTACTTTTTTCCCTTCAGCTGTTTAGATGTTATAAGCAGGTTAATTAGGTGAAAATAAGTGTACACCCGATATATCTATTATATTTATACAAATGTTGTTTCATACAAAAATACTGGGAATATAGCTTCGAAAAATATTTCAACTGTTTACTTAAAAAAGAGATACTCCAATGAATAAGGAATGCTTTATTATACCTTAATACTCTCTCATTCATAAAAACAGACTATAGAGGATCAATATATTTAATGAAAAAAGAAGATATAATTGGTTTACAATTTTTTTTGAGTGTGACGACCAATAAAGCAATTCGTAATTACCAAATAAACAACGAATTATTAATCACATTAAACAAACCAACAAATATTAATTATATTTCGGCCTCGTCTCCGTAAATAAAGTAGTGTAGTACCTCCCTGCTTGCCCGTGCCGACCACAAATTTTAAAGCTGAGAAACAAGTACTCGTAGCCCCTACCCCGCATAGCTATTCGTCTGTCACCCATCTATTTAGTCTCTTTTCTTGTGCCGGATCGATCACATCGCGCGTCCACCATTTGTATTGTAGGTAGCATTTTTGTGACAATTATGTCGGAAAACATTAGAAAAAGACGTAGAAGTTCAAGTGGAAGTCGAAACCGATCAAATAGTCAAGCACGTGGTATTGGCGCTATCCTAGAAAGGTTGGAAAGACGGTTGGAAAACGTTGAAAAATTCCATAGGAAATACAGCCGACGTTCGAGATCAAGCAGTTCCTCGAACAGTTCTTATCAAAAACGCAGGCGTAGTCGGCGCCGCAGTCGTCAACGTCATCAATCGACATCCATGTTTTCTACAGATAGCGAGGCCGAAGATGGCGGGACCGCCGAAATAGGCCCCACTGAAACAAATATTACGCAAGACAACCAGGACATTGACAATAGTAAGTAAACATGGGTGGTTTTTTCTTCCTTTTCTCCTCATCACGCTATTAGGTTTTTTGAAAGAATACCTAGGGTGGTATGATATTAAGTTTTTAACTTCTATTTTATTTAAACACCTAGGGTGGTGTAATATTCGGTAGGATATTCACAAAACACATATCTAATAATAGTTTATCTTTATACCTAGGGTGGTATTAGACCATGACGGTCCAAGAATATATATATATTCTATATTGTACCTAGTGTGGTACCTACATAAATACATTCAAACCATTTATTCAGATGAGAATATGAAAATTCCTAAAAAAAAAAAAATTATGTTCATATAGGTATCTATATAAGTATCTATTTTCCCCTTTTTAGTTGGTGTTCAACAGTTTAATCTTTCTGCTATTTTGGGGGAAGATGAGAATAAAGAAAAACAGTTTTCTGAAGCAGTACAAGCAGATCTGGCTGCTTCTTGGGGAAAGATCCTTTTTTCCGGATTATCAGAGGAACTCAAGAAAGACCTTATCAAGAAGTACATTCCTCCTGAAAACTGCAAAGAGCTCTACCCCCCAAAGATCAATCCTGAAGTTAAGATAGCGTTATCCGAAAACACTGCAAAGAGGGATGAAAGGCTAAGTCATCTACAGGGCCAAATTGGTGCTGCAACGTCAGCGGTTGCCTTGTTGATTACTAATATGGTTAAGGAGGGGGGAGGAGCTAATAAAGAATACATTGAGTGCCTCAACGACATAGGCCGAATCTTATGCAACATTCACCATTCAGAGTCGGTCTCAAGAAGGGAGCTTTTGCTAATCAATTTAAATAAGGACATGCAAGAGACCCTGAGAACAACACCCATTAGCAATTTTCTTTTTGGAAACGAGCTTGATAACACGATTAAATCTGCTAAAGAATTGGAGAAGTCAGGAGAACAACTGAAACCAAAAAAGAAGATTGCACGTCCCACCTCTAGCGTTTCGGGAAACCTGAGACGTCCACTCTACACACAAAGGGGGGCACATCAGAGTGGACAGACCTTTCGCAACCCCAACTACCAAAAACGCCAACGTTTTCAGGTCCCATCGAAGAGACCAGGGACATATCGAAACACATATCAAAACGACAAGGGACGTCGTCGTGTATAGAGGTTAGTGGTAGACTCAAACATTATATTCAGAGATGGCGAGATCTCTCATTTCATCGAATAATATTGTCTTATATTGAGGGTTTTGCTATTCCTTTAAACAAAAAACCAAAACAAGCAGTTATACCCATAGAAACGAAGCGTACTAACAAAGAAATTGAAATCATTTCGACATTGATCAAGGAAGCATTAAAGGATAAAACAGTTTCATTAGTCAATCCCAGTAAGGATCAGTTTATTTCCAATATTTTCACTGTTCCTAAATCTGACAATTCTTATCGCCTAGTCATTAACCTTAAAAAATTCAATGAATTCGTTGAAGTATCGCATTTTAAGATTGAGGACCATAAAACAGTAGCTCGTCTTCTTACACCAGGTTGTTACATGGCAACAATAGACTTAAAGAATGCTTACTATTTGGTTCCTATAAAGAGGTCTCACAAAAAGTATTTACGATTTAGGTTTAACAATTGTCTCTACGAGTATAACTGCTTACCCTTCGGACTAAGTTGTGCCCCATGGGTTTTTACCAAAATACTTAAACCTGTAATGGCTCTACTTAGGGAAAAGGGTTTTCTGTCAGTAATTTATTTAGATGACCTCTTATTATTTGGCAATTCTAGAGAAGATTGCCAAAATAATGTTAATGAAACAGTTAGACTGTTAGAATATTTAGGGTTTTTAATAAATAGGGAAAAGAGTTGTCTTTCTCCGGATCAAATATGCAAATATTTAGGGTTCATATTCAACTCAAAAACGATGTCAATCTCATTACCGTCTGAGAAGCGCTCCAACTTAATGGAATTGGTGAGAAGATTCTCTACAACCCAGATCTGCACAATTAGAGAATTTTCAAGATTCATAGGGTCGTTAGTTTCTTCTGCACCAGCTATTAAATATGCATTTCTATATACGAAGCTATTTGAGCGCGAAAAAAGTTTAGCATTGTCAAAATATGTAGGCAATTATGAGGCAAAAATGCATGTACCACCATCTTTAGCACTGGAGTTTTCCTGGTGGTTGAGTAAGATTCCACATGCGGAGAACACAATTCGTACTGACAGATTCCAATTGGAAATTTATACGGATGCCTCTAGAACAGGTTGGGGGGGCTTATTTTAACCATCGCACTACCTTCGGTTTTTGGTCTGAAGAAGAAAAAGATCGTCATATTAACGAATTAGAACTTTTAGCCTTATTTTTGGGCTTAAAGAGTTTTACAAGTAATTTCTCAAATTGTAATGTTTTATCTCGAATTGACAACACAACAGCTGTTTGTACAATTAACCGCATGGGCAGTGTTAAGCATGAAAATTTAAATAGTTTGGCAAGAAAAATCTGGACTTGGTGTCAGGAACGTGATATGTACATTTTTGCTTCATATATTGCCTCAAAATCGAATATTCACGCTGACAGAGCTTCAAGAACAGCTCATAAAGAAACAGAATGGAGCCTCGCAAATTATGCCTTCAAAGAAATTTCCGACAAGCTTGGTGCCCCAAACGTAGATCTTTTTGCCAGCCGAATTAATACAAAATGTTCAAAGTTCGTCTCTTGGTTGAGAGATCCAGAGGCATATAAAATCGATGCATTTACACTCAATTGGAAATGTTTTTATTTTTATGCGTTTCCGCCATTTTCACTGATTTTACGGGTTTTACGGAAAATAATTACTGATAAGGCAGAAGGGATTGTTGTGGTACCACTTTGGACCTCTCAACCTTGGTTTCCCCTTTTCCAAGGCCTACTAGCCTCCCAACCGGTAGTTTTTGAACCTAATATATCTCTTCTTTCTTTTAGCGGGATTCCTCATCCCTTATCAGAGAGCCTTTCCCTGGTTGCTGGGAGACTATCCGGGAGGCATTATCACGCAGGGGCGTGCCAGAGCAATCTCTAGAGTTATGTCTCTCATCTATTACCAGCACTACCCTAAAACAATATTCAACCGGACTTAGACTTTGGTGGAACTTCTGTAACGCCAGACACCAAGACCCTTTCGTTGTCACAGTACCCCAAGTGCTGGAATTCCTAACGCGGTTATTTGATAACGGTGCTTCATATAGTACTCTTAATTCTCACCGCTCTGCTCTTGCACAAATAGCAGGACCAGATTTAGCCGTAGATTTCAGACTTAAAAGATTTTTTAAAGGTGTATTTGGCAAAAAACCACCAAAGCCAAGGTACGAAAACACCTGGGATCCCATGTAGTCTTAACCTATGCTAAGGCCCTATCTACTGATAACATAACTCTCGAAATTTTGACAAAGAAACTTGCAATTTTGTTAGCATTGGCTACTGGACAGAGAACTCAGACCTTAAGCTTAATAGATATTAGAAATATTATTGTTAAACCTAATGAAAGACTTGAGATAAGGATAACAGATAGAGTAAAAACCACTGCATTAAATAGACCCCAACCTCAGCTCATTCTACCTTTTTTTGAAAACGTTCACGAGATTTGTGTAGCCAGAACGTTATTAAAGTATCTAGATAAAACCGAAATCCTAAGAGAGTCGTGTCACTACCTTTTCATTACGATTAAAAAACCACACCACAGAGCATCTTCTCAGACCATCAGTAGGTGGATTAAGGATATGCTAAAAGCAAGTGGTGTGGATTCCGATCAGTTTAAACCATACAGTACTCGCCATGCTGCTACATCAACAGCAGCTCGACTAGGTGTTGATATAGACTCTATCCGTTCAGCTGCAGGTTGGTCTAAGCAATCAAGAACTTTTGCCATATTTTATAATAGACCTTTGATAGAAACTGAACAATTTTCCAATGCTGTTTTAAGTAACAATAAGTTATAGGTTTCTGTCCTGGCCCTTTTGGCCATATATATTTATATTTATAATTTTTGTTATGTTTGTTTAAGTATACAGTTTACACATATGATATATAAGGATGTTGGTTTGTATTAAATGTTAAACTTGGTTGTTAATTTGACAATAAATGGAAAGAATTTATTTTGTCCAACTTACATCTTCCTTTTATATGTTTCTCCTGTTACCTTTCTCATATAGAATAAATAATTATATGCATCTATGGGTCAATATATATGTTGTTGCAATGATCTTTAAACATCTACACTACTTTATTTACTTCGACGAGGCCTCATATAATCAAGATCGAACTTCACTTAGGTAAGTTCGTTTGATCCTGTAATTTGTTTTACCTACAGAACATTTGATGTTTTTGTTACTTTGGTGTTTATTGAAAGTTGAATGATTTTATATAAATTATTATTCAAAATCGTGTTATTATTATCACAAAATTTGACTTTCGATTAATTGCGTGATCGTTTGGAAATTAGATTTAAAATAAATTCCAACAACTGTCATTTCAATTAGCTAATCATCGGCAAAGTTAATCAAACTGCCGAATGAAACTGGGAAAATTAATGTTTGAAGTTCGGAATAATTAAGAATATGATTTTTATTTTAGATCTTAACCGTTCGAGAGTGTGAGTACTGAGTAATCCTGATTTTGCAAAAAGCTAAAATATCCAGTACGTGACTAAAATGATAATATATAAACAAAAAGGTGCCCATATTAGTTCAAAGAATTACATAATGAATTTAACAAACTGCTGAGGATGTATCTGCTGCGTTGAAAGTTTGATGATGTTACAACTTCACAAGTATGATTGGTTTACAATTTTTTTTGAGAGTGTGACGACTAATAAAGCAATTCGTATTTACCAAATAAACAACGAATTATTAATCACATTAAACAAACCAACAAATATTAATTTGTTTTACCTATAGAACATTTGATGTTTTTGTTACTTTGGTGTTTATTGAAAGTTGAATGATTTTATATAAATTATTATTCAAAATCGTGTTATTATTATCACAAAATTTGACTTTCGATTAATAGCGTGATCGTTTGGAAATTAGATTTAACATAAATTCCTGCTGTGTTGAAAGTTGGATGATGTTACAACTGCACAAGTATATATAATATAAACTTTTTTGGGTTTGTAATGCCCAATTAGGAATTATGTGGACATCCGTACTACTCAGGTACTTCCAAAATTGTTTCAGTTTAAATATTTCTACGAATCGACTTGTAAATTGTTCAACGAGTGTGGTAGCTATTATTAATAGCCAATCTACACAAGTAAAAGACTATACTTTCTCCACGACTATGCACAAAAAAAATTCAACCATAAAGAATCAAATCTTGATCGCCCGCTTATGAGTCAAGTATTTCTACCCCTGAGCTATCGACCACATTTATTTAAGAAAATGTAAAGAACATAGATATAGGTAGCTCATATTTTTAATAGAAAAATTGAAAAAAGACTAAAAACAATAGAACATCAACTAGAAGAATCAGAGTGCTTTTCGTAAGGGCAGAGGTGTTCAGGATCACATTTTTACAGTGAGACAGTTAATTGAAAAAAATGGT
This sequence comes from Galerucella calmariensis, assembly GCA_910591675.1. Taxonomy (NCBI): domain Eukaryota; kingdom Metazoa; phylum Arthropoda; class Insecta; order Coleoptera; family Chrysomelidae; genus Galerucella; species Galerucella calmariensis. Next base: position 321,703 of record CAJUYG010000119.1, read on the forward strand.
AGAAATAATATATGTTGCTTTTTTGGATATAGAGAAAGCTTTTGACAGTGTCCCCAGACTGCAAATATGGGCTAGTCTGAAGAAGAGAGGAGTAGACCAGAGTTTAATCGAGAGTATAATGAGTATATACAAAAATACGATAAATTATGTAAGAACCGGAAACCTACAATCTGAAGAGTTTACTACGCAAGAGGGTTTAAGGCAGGGGGGAGTCTTGAGTCCTACACTATTCAATGTGATAATGGACAATATAATAAAAGAGGTGAAAGATCAAGTAAAGAAATTCACAGTGGGTTATAGATAGAAATATGGAGCTTTTACAGATTTCTGAATGCGCCTTTGCTGACGATTTAGTGATATATGCTAAAAACGAAAAAGATCTTTAAACAAATCTAGACACCTGGAAAAAAGCTCTTCAAAGTAGGAACCTAAAAATAAATGCAGAGAAAACAAAAGTAATAGTAATAGGGCAAGAAAAGAAGAATCTCGAAATACAGCAAGTGGATACATTTAAATATTTGGGAGTGAAAATACATAAAGAAGGGAATAATAACGCTGAAATTAATGGACGCATTAAAAGTGCCAGGTCAGTTTCTTAGATCGTGAAGAGAACTATACTTAAGCATATTAAATCTTCACTGTCCTCTTGTCCAATTTGATTTCAATATATACCTACGTAAAATTATGATTATTTGATTATTTTGACGTTTCCGACGACGCGCTGTCAGAAGCGGTTGTCAGGTATTGGACGTTTCAAAAGAGACGATTTGATTTATTAATTTTAGCGTAATCTCTGATAATCGTAGAATGTGATTGGTTAACGAGAAGGAAATCCTTTTGATTAATATAATATTTATATATTTTTATATAATTATTCAGCTAAATATGTGAAAATAATTTTTGAATTATTATATGGTCGTGGAGAAAGTATATTATCATTTGTTGGTTAAGGACAACATAAAATTTCGCAGGTAAATCGCACAGAGTTGCAATTCTAACTGCCTGATTTTTCTCTATACTTTATTTAGAATTGACCATCAAGCCAGCGTATTCAGTGGTTTAGAGTAGATACTCCTGGTAAAATTCGTTAAATAATACGAATACTAATAATTATTGAAATTTGTCTAGCGTATGATGACTCATGAATGTAAAAACTAGTATTAGAATAAAATACTCACACTCGATCAGCCGAATTCTTTCTGAAACAAAAAAATAATTATTTATAAGTAACGGAGATTATGAAGTGTAAAATTAGATTTTGAAAAAATAGAGTGAGCACAAAAATGAGTAAAAAAACACTGCACGTTCACACAAAAAAAAGTTAAATGTACTGTAAGACCCTGTGGAATTTGTATTTTTGTTTCAATCGTTTGGAACTAATAGTTTTATAGATCAATTAAAAAAATTGTAAAAAACAGAAATAAATTTTTTTAAGATTAGCTTTAAATTTGATAATTTTTTTTCTTGAAAGACTTTTATATCTTATTATTTGAGATAAAATAGGTTCAAAAGTTCAGGGTTATAATGCACCATTACAGCGAAAAGACGATGCTTGTTATTTTTTGGAAAAAAATTGCATGATGTGAAATCGTTAATATTTTATCATTGCAATTATAAATATGCCTCATCTCCGAAACTAATCACTAGTAATACCCAGTGGCGGCTCGTGAACTTCTCAAGAGAGGAGGCTGGACATTGGACATAAAAATATACTCTATTTAGCCAATTAGTTTAACCTTTGCGCAGCGATCGTACCTGCAGCTACTTCAGTCACAAAATTAATTGTTGCCCAGCAAGAACGAACGTGGAGGTATAGGTTTCTCTTGCCAAAATTTTTTTTTGTCCACATAATTCATTGTGCATTGCTATTTTATGAAAAAAATTATATTTCAGAACTATATTATCTAAAAGTGTATTGGAAAACTCTTTTGACAAAACATTCGAATAAGCTTTTATCCGTCAAGTCGTAAACCCTTGTAAAATTCATGTAAATCGGAAAATCCAATCTCAATTTGACCTTTTAGTATCTAAAATTTCCTAAAAAAATTGTTTATAATGTTATTTCTTGTCTACCAAATTATATGGTTTCCTCCTTTTCGCTGGAGGAGCCTCATCAGTTGGAAAATTTCCAAATAAAATATTAAAATGAAATTCTGTATTACGTATTACTTGAAATTTTATCAATGAGATGCTTCAAACGCTCTCTTGAATAAATTATATCAGTGAATTTATGTTGTAAAATTTAAAAAATAACATCAGTTTGTTCAAATATTAATTTAAAAGTATCAAGAAAAAACAAAACTTAATTATTCCCGCTAATCATCTAAAATTCTAAAACAAAACAAGCACGCACGAACCCATGCTCGTATTATGTATTCCGTAGTTCGTATATCATCGCAACTGATGGAAGCTAAGCCTCTAGAGAGTGTTGCCATTTGCGCTTTTTTCACGGCATTACCAATAAGACTGGTAGAAAAAACGGCAACTGTGTTGAGCAGCACGTGTTTCGAGAGAAATGTATGTGGAGACTTGCCTCAGGGCACTGTTGTCAGATTCTAAAATAAGTAGTGAAAACGGGGAATTTATTGTGAAATTAAAAATTTTTAGATAAACGGGAAATAAAATGAAGAATAATCAACAACATATTTTTGGTGCTATTTGCTGGATGAATTATTGAGGAGGCTGAGCCTCCTTAGCCTCATTCGAGGAATCGTTACTGGTAATACCGTCTCAGAATTTAAAATCATTATGTTGTTTCCTACCCCTTCAGTTTGTAACACCTATTTATTAACACCCTGTATACACGGAACCCTATTACGGAACTCGAGCATGCCACTGTCGTGTTGGGTCGTTTGTTTACTATTTACACCCCCGTCTTGCCGCACCACGCAAGCCCAAACGAAAACGATATTCACGCTTCACAATAGACTATGAAACAACTTTTACAGAAGATTTTAATTCCTTCGGGGACATTCCAGTGGTTGAGCTGGCGATTCTCAAAAAACAAAAAATGTTGATATCAAAGTCGAGAACTACATACATAATATATACAACAGTTCTACAGGCAATGAATGCCTAAGGCTCGATGGGGTATTTTTCTCCAATCTCTTTCATGTTTTGCCACCTCTTTCCATCTGCGTATGTTCATCAGCTCTAGGTCCTTTTCTACCGCTTCTATCCACTTCTTTTTTGGTCTTCCCCTCTTTCTTTTACATCCAGTTCCTCTTCTAAGTACTTCTTTTGTTGCTCTGATATATGCGCCCTAAGTATCTTATATGTTGCGACCTTACTAACGCCGATATCGGAAGGCTTTGAGGGCTATCTGAGGTCGGTTGGTTTGCGCCCTGATGAGCAGGTAGTAGGAATTCGTGAAAATAGGATATTCCTAGTATTCGAGCAGGTGGAAGAGAAAATAAATTTTCTTCATTTTCGGACGAAAGTACGTGCTTCTGTTGGGAGGCACGAAGTCCGACATTTATTCATTGCAGAGGTGCGCTCACAGTGCAGGAATATCAAACTTTCTGCCCTTGTAGTGTAATATACTCTTTACGGAGACAACTAAGCGTTGCTAGTGTAAAGCCACGAAAACAACGCAGCGTTGCTAGTGTAAAGTCACGAAGAGAACACAGAAGTAGATTTCTTCTTCATTCTGCTTGGCTTCAACTACGACCAGTCCACTTTAGTGTAAGGCCAATAGAATTTGGGTAGGTGCAGCATCTCCAAAGAGGAAGAGCAACTGGGTACCTGTAAGCAGGTCATGTGGACATTGAGCTGAGCAAACTACCATAACCTCAAAAAAAAAATAGACAAACAAGTTATGAAGGTAGTTAATCGCGCGACTCCTGTGCATACTGTGCACGTGTCTTTCCGCGACCGTTTCAAGGCATGTCTTCATAAGTGCGACATAAAAGCGCCAACGACGAGTGAACCTACTATTCATGGGTTATGTACGGTGGCTAAGGCTGGCTGAAGCGTTCTGTTGCCTTGTTGTCGTGAATAAAATCAACCAATATATATATATATATATATATATATATATATATATATATATATATAGATATATATACATGGTGGGGCAATCTTCTGACATCGGAGGATTACATCGTTGTGGTGAGAGATAGAACTTTATTATTTTGTGTGAGCTAATACAGCTTTTGAGGGCATATTTTGAAAATACTTTCGATTCTACAGGGTGTTCCAAAACCACGTAGCAGCACAAACTTACATGTTTTTAAATGGAACGTACTATATTTTGTCCAAGAATCGAAAAGATCTCACCGAGAGCGTTACAAAAATATAGCACTCTAATATATTATAAGGGTGTTTTACAAAGATATGGCCAATTATTAGCAAAAAAGACCTCCTTTTTAACACTCTGCAGAACAGTAAATTAAAATAAATCAACAGGTCTTTGTATTCAAATGTCATACAGACATCATTGGCTGTGCTCAGTATTGATTAATTTTTTCATCTGTGGCTTCTTTAATACAGGGTGAAACAAAACGCAAATCAAGCAATATCTCAAAATTTTTAAATGAATCACCCTATAAGTCTTTTTACAATTTGTTAGTACAATTAATAAACTTTCAAACGATGTAGTAAACTTAGGGCATTAGTTAATGGAAACTCGTAGATATTTTATGATAATGGTCAAAAACAAGTATTTTACATACACAAATTAAATGGTAATTAATTTTTACATGCAACATCTTGTGAATTTTAACATTTCTAAGGCATAAATTCTAATCGTAATTTTGGATGCATCTAATCAATGAAATAAAATGTTTGCTAATACCATAGGTACCTGGAATTACCAAAAATTTCATATTTATTCATGTTTGAGAATGGGCGAAACATAATCAAGCCATTTTTTTGATTATATCAAGTGGGCTACTATCAAAATAGTATCTACTAATAAATGTCAAAGAAATATTGCTGTATTCTTCGTTTGTGTTTAGGAAGTTGATTCAAACACAATAGTTAACTTATGGTTCCAACAAGATGTAGCATCTGTATATCAGAAATTTTACCGACAGGTGGATAGGACGTAGTGGACCAATTTCGTGGCCTCCTCGATCTCCAGATCTCACACCGATGGATTTCTTTTTATGGGGATACATCAAGCAACTTGTGTATCAAACGGAACCTACTACCAGAGAAGACGTGAAAGAAAGGATTCGTAACGCATTTTCCACAATAACTCTAGCTATGTTGGAAAGAGTAAGATCCTCGTTTTTGAAAAGAATTGTATGGAAGTAAATGGTCGCCATTTTGAACACTTAGCATAAACTACTATACTTTTTATAGAATGTCAATGTTCATTTATGTAAATGTGAGTGTACTTATAATGTTGGTTTTCATAATTGTTAGTTTTTCAAAAATAGAAAAAGTTAGAAAATAAATTACAAGCTTGCATTTTACACAACTAAGATATATTCTTTGTGGTGACTTAAGTAATTATTTCGTAAAGACTACAAACTGCTTTTATATTTATTAGTACTATAACGACATTAGCCTACTTACAGTAAACAAAAATATTTCTTCCAACATAATTCCTCCTTTCCTTCCTCTAATGGTAAGATATTTTAGATGCATCCAAAATTACGATTAGAATTTATGCCTTAGAAATGTTAAAATTCACAAGATGTTGCAAGACGTTGTACGTAAAATACCCCTTTTTGACCATTATCATAAAATATCTACGATATTCCATTAACTAATGCCCTAAGTTTACTACATCGTTTGAAAGTTTATTAATTGTACTAACAAATTGTAAAAAGATAGGGTGATTCATTCAAAATTTTGAGATATTGCTTGATTTGCGTTTTGTTTCACCCTGTATTAAAGAAGCCACAGATGAAAAAATTAATTAATACCTACTGAGCACAGCCAATGATGTCTGTATGACATTTGAATACAAAGACCTGTTGATTTATTTTAATTTAATGTTCTGCAGAGTGTTAAAGAGGAGGTCTTTTTTGCTAATAATTGGCCATATCTTTGTAAAACACCCTTATAATATATAAGAGTGCTATATTTTTGTAACGCTCTCGGTGAGATCTTTTCGATTCTTGGACAAAATATAGTACATTCCATTTAAAAAAATGTAAGTTTGTGCTGCTACGTGGTTTTGGAACACCCTGTAGAATCGAAAGTATTTTCAAAATGTGCCCTCAAAAACTGTATTAGCTCACACAAAACTATAAAGTTCTATCTATCACCACAACGATGTAATCCTCCGAGGTCAGAAGATTGCCCCACCCTGTATATATATATATGTATGTATATATATATATATGTATATATATATATATCTCATTATATCCTTATACCATATAGGTGTAAAGCCAACAGTTTCCTCTTATATCCGAATTGACCAGTGAAAATTATTTTTCGGTTTATAACAATGATAATATGGTTTACAAAACGGTTCAATCTTAATTATTGATCTGGCGTCAAGTGCCTAATCTTACGTGGCAGAAATATTCACCCACTTAATTCCCATCTACCAAATTCTGTATCCACCATTTCAAGATTGCCGGCATTTCAACTGTGCACATTTTCAAGCGTGTTATCAAAACCATTAATTATCGTTAAAAAAATAACTCTTAAATCCCCCTCTATGCGTTAGGGTGCGTAAGAATCTCCGTTGAATGAAAATTATACTCGCTTTAGAATAATTCCGCATTGCAGCAACAGCTTTCGTTCTATTAGCTAAAAACTCATCAATCAAATAATTACGTCTACCATAGATTATGTTAAGTGGACAATTAAAAAAGAAGTGAGTAAGTTATCATGTATTTATTTCGCAAACTGATAATTCTACAGCTAATTACGGAGTGTTTCGAGCTATTAATATTGAAAACTAAACTAGTTAAAAAAAGCAAGCATCTATTTGATAACAAAAAAACCTTCATTATTGGGTATTGCCGACTGAAGTGAAAACAAAAATAACTAGACGGAAGTTTTTGTTTGTAAATTGATCCCTTATAAAAATTTTATCCTACGCCCAGCTAGATGGGAATTATTGCTAATTCACATATGAGAAATTTTTACAAATAAATGAACCCTTTACAAAATTTTTATCGTACGCACCCATTAGATAAAAATTTTTGTTAATAAATTGATTCCACATAAAAATTTAATCGTATGCCCATTATCTTGATATTTTTGCAATAGATTTATCCCGTGTAAAATTTTTATCGCACGCCTATGTTATATGTAAATTTTCACTTTATATAATTGACACAATTATAATATGTTATAAGCAATGTGTATAATGCAGGCATTCTATACAATACCTAGGAAATGTATAGAATGCCGGAGTCGTTCAGGCAATGTATGAAATGATATTCAATAGTTCAACTATTTTACACTTTACCTAGGAAATGTATAGAATACCTAGGCATTGTATAGAATATAATGTGTATAATACAGATTGCCTATAACATATACACAGTATACATATAGCATTAATTATTGAAGGTATAAAAAATAAGGAATTGAATCTCTTACGTTGGAAATATAATGTATGCGAATGAACGGGTATATTGAAAACGAACTAGAAGACAGGTATACTCGTCGGTAAGAAACCGAATTTCCGTACACAAAGCTAGAGTTCGAGAGAGAGGGCTCTTACTTTGTTCTTGAGATAACCCCACATGGATCTAGCTGGCCACACGATAGTACCTCTTCGTCCAATCCATTTATTGGGGAAGATTTTACTTTTCCAGTATAAACTGTCAACACATCAACAACTGACAGAATAGAAAACAATCCACATTATTTACCGATTTTGTCTAATTATTGGCGTTTTTAGGCAATTTTTAAGTATTTATGATAAAATTCATGAGCGTAGCAGGTTTTGTTTAATATACAAATACGTCTAATAATTAGTTAGTTTAGATTTTAAAAAGTGCCAATATTTCAAGTGTAATAAATTATTAATTTTAAAATTTCACCCTGTAAAATCCATAATTGATCATACATTATTTAGTTTTTTGGAATCGGTTCATTAAGAGTATTTCAAAAATATGCAAATATACAGGGTGTTTCATTAAAAAAAACGACTATGGCATACTTGCGTGAGTCACCCTGTACATTTACATTTATGTTTACATAACGCACAACTCAATTCAAAAGTTGACGAGTCTCTATTTTATAATTTTCTAAAATAATGACATAAAGAATTTTATTCCATAAGTGGTTTCCACACTGTATATAAATTTTGTATGACGTTTTTTCCTCTGTGTGTACGTCATGTTTGTTTTACGTTTTTAAAACCACAGGCAACTAACTCTATCCTATCCTAAACTGGAACGAAGACAAGAACACTGTTGCCAGCTACTGCCTAAATTATTTACCAGATCTTTGCCTAAATACCGAAAATATTAAAAAACCGTGACAAATCCTTTAATTTTACTCAAATCTACAAAAACAAACAACATTCAATTGAATAAATCAATATAAATAAATGAAATCACTTTTAAACATCTAACTTAGCTTAATGTGATTTATTATTATAAAGAGAATATATAATGCGAGATCTTTGATTGTCTATATGAAAAACGCTTTGAAGTCGTTCGTGTATAACTAATACTTTCGCTATTAAAAGTTAACAAGCCAATATTATTGCATTACACACGTTGTACCAGTGTACATTTAGATTATCGAGAGTACGAAATCTGACACAATTGTACCCGTTCCGGCAACACTGGATTGGAAAATTAGAGTCTCATATCGGAAACTATCCTCTCGATATATACCTATCACTCGAATGATACTGATTCAGTCAGCTCCCTCTGATGCCAAATCGGTTCAACCAAAAAAGACTGAGTTTTTGGCTACCATATTTGAATTACGGCGCTAATTATGTCGCTTTTATTTCATTCAGTTCTTGATAAAATAACAATATTTTCGCTGCATTGTCACACATTTGTCTATAAAATACTGTTATGAAGGATGTGTCAACTTTATATCATTTCAATCTTCATTGCCCAAAGTTGGGGATATTTGACAACGTCTGTTGAATTTATTACTAACAAGAAACCCATATAAATTATGATGAACACTACCTTAACAGTTTGGCAATCGATATAACACCTTATGTCTCATCTAAAATTATTAATAAAAATTAACTGAATGAAAAACGTAAGCCATGTTTTTACGGTCATATTTTCATTCAATAACGGGCCCTTAATCCTTATATCACTTTGTCCAATTTTACGAGAGGTATCTACATGCAAACGTTGTAAGTGTCATTCGAAAATACCCTGTATTATAGTTATAATGTTATAAAAAATGTCACGGGCGCCAAGAACGACTGAAAAACAATAAAATTTTTCCACATTTTTCTTGACACTTCCTTGGAAAAGAGAAATACTTTTAAATAAATTAGTAGGTATTTGAAAGGAATCACTCAGGTCCCTAATACTTTTTTGGTGTAATCTAAATTATGCCCAAGAATAATATATAAAGATTGTTAATTTAAATTATTTCAAATAATACCTATAACCTAACAATGTTTCTTACTTCTCGTTGTTTGCAATTAATTCTTCAATCGAGGCTTCACCAGAAACATCCACATACGCCATTTTTGTTACCGTTATTATTTAAAGGCACACTTTAACATCCCTTTAAAAATAATAGTTTTAACAGTCTATTTTAAAGGAATCCTTTAAAATTTCAAGGGAAATGTGGTTAGCGAATACCGATTTGATTTTAGCGCCAGTTAAATTTTTAACGGCCTCTAAATTTTAGAAGAAGAGTTACAGAATAGGCCCCATACTCGAATAATTATTGAATAACATAGGTACAGTCAACTATTTTAATTTATCGGCACACACTGTAGATATTTCCAAAAACGTTACAAAGCATTATTGTCATGACATACGAACGCTTTTGCTAATTTGACACATGTTCAGAAGTAAATTATTTGAAATATAAATAAACAGTTTGAAAATATTCACAGTAGTGGGTACAAATATAATTTTAGAGATCGATGTATTCGAAGACGCGTTGGTTAGGTTAGTAGTCTCATCTCATTCTAAAACGGATATTCGTAAGCGTGGGAGGTTTGTTTGAAAATATAAATTATCACCAACAAGCAAAATAAGTGAGTGTCTTTGAAAATAAAATAATACCTAGGAAGAGTACTTCTCTGGTATAAGGTTATCGGACCTTTCGAATTATTTTTGTGCTTATTTTTGGCAAAAAGTGAATAATTAATATTAAATTGGACGCTACCAAATGTCCTCCATCTCTACTCCTACAACCGTCCACACAACACATATGCAGCATTTTATTTTCAATAAATATCCCGTAATAATAATTAAATAATTCACTGCAAATACGGTCCAGTTCCAGCCCGTATACTATGAACTCCGTTCGCACCTTTAAAAAAAAATTTATTATCCAATAATAAACTTGCTTTAAACATAAAAAGTATTCTTAGAAATTAAATAAATTTAATACAAATTGATTCTTTTTAAAGAAAAGGTCAAGTGAGAACCTGCATGAGAACTTTTAATAAAGAGTATTTCCACCTCTAGAATTTATGCAAGCTTGAAGTCGCCTGCCCATGCTGTTTACCAAATTATTGATATTCTGTTGAGGAATATTTCGCCATTCTTCTTGGGCCGCATGAACAAGCTCTTGTACACTCCTGGGTGGATTTCTGCGTGCTGCCACTGCCCTGGCAAGCATGTTCTATGGGATTCATGTCAGGAGATAGGGCAGGCCAGTTCAAACGATTGATCCCTTCAGTTTCAAGATACTCATTTACAGCTCTGGGTCCGTATTCTCGAATCTCGATCAAAAATATCGCAATCGACATTTGTCGAACAAAAATGTCGAACGAAAATTTGAGATCGTATTCTCGAACTACCTTCGACATTTATGTCACCGTTCGACATTTTGTCGCATATGTACATGTGGCAATGCTGTAAGTTTATGGAAGCGTGTCTGGTATTCTCAAATGAAGTCGAACAATTATCAAAAAGAAGAGTTTGATTAACGGTTTTGTGTTGACGTATATTTTTAGTGTTTCTCGTTTCTTATTTTTAAACATGAATGCGGAAGGTAAAAAAACTGCAGAATTGCAGTAAAGCGCAGAAAGAATTTTTAGAACTGGTAACAAACGATCCACGCCTGATTAACTGAAAATTCACCAACGAGTTCACCTAAACGCTAATTCTTTAGTTAATGTGAACGTTTTAATAAACTTTCTGTCGGATAAAAATGTAAAAGCGGTTCTATATATTCCTCGTCTCTCTCGAGGCCGCTGATACATTTCTTGATTTTCTAAATTTTCAATAGCAATTAATAAAGCTGCCATTTTCTCTCTACAAAAATTTCTGAAACAGAACCTAACAAAAGTATTAAACAATGTTTTGAGTGTTTCCACTTTTGACATGTATAACGTTAACCTATAAATTTCGCAAGTAATGAAATTCTTGCATTCGACATAAATTGTCGAGTGCCTTTGACCATTCTACAATTTGTCTATCAAAAATTTGCGAAGGCGACATTTGAGAATAAGAATATTCAGATTTTATTCGACAAATAGTATTTCTCGCATGCGACAAAATATGTCACGGTTTGAGAATAGGGTCCCTGGTCCTACGAGGTCGGGCGTTATCGTCCATAAAAACGAAGGAATTGCCAACAGCTGCGCGCCATAGTGAGGATGTAGAATCTCTCTGAGATACCTATCACCAGTCATCGTTCCCTCCACATGAATTAATTCTGTGCGATCATTTAACATGATACCAGCCCAAAACATAGCACTTCCTCCTCTGAGGGCGGCACGGGGCGAGCATGGGCAAGCTCGTTGGATCCCGCCAAACACGTATTCGATGGCTATCTTGTACCAAACTAGTGATGTGCCGGTGGGAAGGTTCCCTAGGGAACGTTTCCATTCCCAGGGAACGTTCCGGGAACTTTCCTTTAGCGTAGGGAAAGTGACCAAAAACTGGGAATGTTTTTAAAAGCACAAAATTGAATCTTATTTTATAGTCTAATAACCGAGTTAATAACCCACTGCACCAAAAAAATAAAATTTTCCTCGGATTTGTTTAGATTCTTAATTTTACTGAACATTCCCCACACTTTCCCGAAAAGTGGAAACGTTTCGGGAACGTTCCCATACACATTCCCACTCAAATGCTTATGCGCGTCAGATTTTGAGGTTATGTGTGTGGTTTTATTTTGTTTGTTGGTTAACTTGTATTATGGTTTGAGCCATTAGCTAATGAATAATCTTGTTTTGTGTGCTATTGTGTTAAGATTATATTGTAGGTAGGTAAGTTAAAAATTGTCGTTATTCTAAATATTCAACATTATTTGTAGTAAATATAAATGCATTTTATATTTGATTGTAGCAACCACAAAAACCAGTAACCATGACGAAGAAATCCATACTATGGAAATATTTTAATGTTGTCATTAAAACTGGAAAGACACAATATGTCTGTAGATTTTGTGATACCACATATTATTATAAAAATATCACCAAATTTGGAAAGCATTTAGTAAACAAATGCAAGAACATTCCAGAACTAGTAAAATCAAGTTTAAAAAGAACACAAGCAGGTGCAGATAACATTGAAGAAGCAAATAATAATGAAGATGGAAAAACAGCTAGCGAATTGTGTATGAGTTCTGCAAGTACTGCTTTGATGTGTTGGAAGTCCAGTAGTTTTTCTAGTGCTGGCAGTAGTCAGCAACAAATATCATCTTATGTGGATAGGATGGATAAGAAAGAAAACGTAAGTAGATAATTTCATAATAAGAGCAGTCACATGCTTTTATGTGAATTTTATGTATTTATTTGTTTTTTTTATTAAGTTAATAAATATTTAAAAATTAACAAATATGACTTAAAAGACTATATTCAAAGATTTAAGTTTTAAGGTAGTATTTAGTATTATTTTCATGTCAGTACTGTCAAGCCGTAAACATCTCGAAGCAACATCGAGTTATGTATTATTTACAATTTACAACAAAACGCACCTGAAACTTCAAACTTTTTTTTTATTTCAGGAAGAAATAAATAGGCTTTTAGCCAAGTCAATATTTGTAAGTGGTGTTTCATTAAGCATTGTCGAACATCCTCTCTGGAGAGAGTTATTTAAAAAATTTAGACCTTCATACGAGCCTCCATCGAGGAAAGAGATATCAACAAAATATTTGGATCTTGCATATATCAATATGAAGAGTGAAATTGAAAGTAGTTTGGCTACTTCAAAAGTTCTTCATTTGCAATGTGATGGGTGGAGCAACATCCGAAACGAAGGAATTATTAATTTTGTTATAACAAATCCGAAACCTCATTTTGTTGAGTTTCTTGAAACAGGAAACAATCGTCACACTGCTGATTATCTTAAAGAACAAATAGAAATTGTCATGACGAAATATGAAATAAAAAATGTTTTTGCTGTGATAGGGGATAACGCGGCGAATATTAAAAAAGCGTTGTCGACTTTGGAAGAAAAGTACCCCTTTTTGGTTTCATATGGTTGTATGGCACATTCACTTAACCTAATTTTTGGTGATATACTAAAACTAAACTCAGTGAACAATTTTTTTGTCAAGGCAATTCGAATAATAAAAATTGTCAGAAATTCACAGGTTTTGTCAAGTACTTTAACAAAACTTAATAAAGAAAAGAATATTCAAAAGACATTAAAACTACCTGTAAAAACTAGATGGGCTAGCCATACACATTGCTTAGAATCACTGCTTGGTTGCAAAAACACCCTGCAAGTTCTTGCAGTTAGCGAAGATGCTTCGAATATTCTTTCCAAAGAAGACAAAAATATTTTACTCGATGACGACATTTTTTGGATCCAAGTTAAGAAATTTTATGAACTATTGGAACCAATAGCAAGTTGGATTAAGAAAATTGAAGGAGATGATACCAATATTTGGTTGGCACCTATTGCCTTTAAAGAGATAGCGGAAAAAATAGATAGTGCTTTGCAAACGTCACCTTTGTCTAAAGCTGAAGAAAAGAAAATGTCAGAAATAATATCGAACAGGAAGGAGTTTGCTTTAAGATCAATCCACTTTGCGGCAGACTTATTACATCCGGCGTCACAAGGTAGCTATTTAAGCGGAGAGGAAACTTTACAGGCTTTAGAATTTATTGATAAAGTAGCGGCAGAAACTGATCAGGTTGACAATCAAATACTCCTAGCTGAAATGGCAGCTTACCGTAACAGATCTGGTCCTACCTTTTCCAAAGAATTTATATGGAAACCAGTACAAAATATTATTGTATTAGATTGGTGGAATGGTTTTCTAAATCATACAAACTTATCCAAAGTTGCTTACAAAATTTTATCTGCACCTTTAACGTCGGCAGCAACTGAGCGAACATTCAGTACCGTGAGTTGGTTACATAATAAAAAAAGGAACAAATTAACTAACGAAAGAGCAGGAAAGCTGAGTTTTATATCTCATAATTGGAAAAAAGGTTGCGATTACGAAGCTAATAAGAATGACAAAAAAGTAATACAACTACTTAAAACAAAACAATCTAAATTAGAGACCAGCAGTAATGAAAACGAGACTCAACAAACGTCCGAGGACTCCGAGGCCGAGAAGCAACAAAATGATAAAACAGAGAACAATAAAATCTATAATACGCGACAAACAAATATTAAGAGTACAAAAAACCTGAAGGCAATTTTGGTCAATTGGACTCTTCGGGCGACTCCAGCAATAATGACTCTGTCGAGTTAGAATCAGATCATGAAGTGAGCGAAGCCAGTTCTTGTTTTTCTGACTCACCGGACGATAGCTTAAATGAGTTAGCCTCGGACAATTAGGTTTTTTTATTTTGTGATTATGAGACATGCGTGTTGTGTGTTTGTACTAATTTGTCTATACTTACAATTGCAATATTGCAGTAACAATACAGTAGTAATGTTTTAGGTTTTTACGTTTTCACTGATCTCATGAGTATAATGTTTGAGTTATGTTCTTAGTTTGTATTTTACTACATTAGTAAAGAATAAAATGTGTTAATTTTTTAAACTTTTATTTTTTTAATATATGGATGGAATAAAGAGGCAAAATCATTTCGGTTTTTTTAAACATTCCCTTACATTTCCAGTTTTAAGGAACGTTCCCGGGAATCTTTCCGGGAACTTTCCCAAAAACCCCTTTCCCGGGAATCTGCCCATCACTATACCAAACAAATCCTTGTCTCGTCGGAAAAAAACACCGAATTCCAAAATTCTTCAGGCAAGGCCGCGTGTTCTTGAGCCCACTGTAGTCGGCGAACTCTGTGCTCAGGTTGTAGTCTGGGCACTCTTATTGGTCGGCGACACCTGAAACCTGTCGCAAGTATTTGTCTTCGTAATGTCGAGATCGATACTTGAACTCCCATCGCATGTCTCATATCTCTTTGGAGTGCTGGTATTGCCATGGTCGGGTTTCTTCGGATAGTTAAGTGGATATAGCGGTTCTGCCGCTGATTAGTAACACCCCTTCTACCGCTTCTAGGTCTATCACGAAGAGAATTGGTCTGGAGATACCGGTTCCATACACGAGACACATCACTTTGCCAAACGCCAACTCTGTTTGCCACGAACCTTTGAGAATGACCTTCTTCAACTAAAGCCACTATTCTTGCACGGTCAATCTCACTTATGACTTGACGATTCATGTTTGCACTTAAAATCGTAAAAATCAAATGCCTTGAATTTTAAAATGATCGCACCAAAAATGTTATCTTACAAAAAAAAACTGTAAGCATCTGTATATTACAAAAAATATGGAACATATTGGAATGGTAAACATTGATAAACAAGCCAACAAAAAATTGTAAGCGCAAAAAAATTCCTTCGCATCCGAAGAAGGTGATGCAAAACTTTTGAATATATGTGTACTTTATTACCTGAAAGCTATATAATACTTTTTTCTACACCCACATGTATATTATTCATTTCCTGCACAGTTTACAGAATGGAAATGTAGGCCATATCTGTTAACTGAACGTATATGATTTCATATACATCCTAGAACGTATATGAAATGCACCAATCAGCATTTTTTTAATTGTTAATTTTATTTTCAAATAATAATTCTGCTTGATATTGATAACGACAACAGGTAGATGTTTGAGATATTTAGCAGAATATTCATATTATTATCGACAAAGGTACGGTACCCTTCGTGTGGGAGTCCGACTGGCAACATCTACTTATAACAAAAAATTAGTGAAGACATAAAATTGAATTGGTACGATTATGAATAAAATTGTTGAAAATTTTTAATTTCGAGTTATATTTATTTTACAGTTTATTCAATTGATTATTTTCTAGATTTTTTCTTAAATGGGTCGTAGAAAAAATATACTGTTCGACTCGTGTGGATTGTCCATATCCACACTAGTTGCACAAACTACTGTTGGATCATTTTTATTATAAATACTTCATTTTATTTTCTCTCTCATCAGGTATACTGCGACTCTGCACGGTGAATCTGAAAAGATTTATGGTTTTATTGCATTTCAAGCCTAAGTCAAGTAAAGTCAGTTTCTTAGATAGTGAAAAGAACTATACCTGTCTATCGCTCGGTTGGATCTCAAAAATCCTGAAAAAGAGTAGCATCGGAGACCGAGTGAGATAGACATTGCGCTGGGAGGAGCATAGACTGAACATTATTTGTGTACGGTTCAGTGTGTTTTAGTTTCGACAATCAAATGATATATTTTTTTCGCCTACCTTACGGATGAGGTTGAATATTATAACAACCGAATCCGTTATTTGCGTATCGACCGTATGACATTCAAGACTTTTCGTAATCCCGCCGAAAGAACAAACCAGGTAGCTGGTAATTCTACAGAAAAATCCCAACATGACATTTCTCGGTTGTCAAGTGATTTCCATCGGTATTCCTTAGGAGGTATTTTATTTAGTCACCTACTCATTATTTTAAATCGCGCACATTCCTACAACCAAACAAATAAAATAAAAAGGCACGCCTAAAGATAAATTTAAGCTACCGGAAATCCAACTTTCAAACAAAACCAACACAACTCGATGTGTGTGAGTGTGGATTTGTAAAAGCTATTGTTCCATCATTCCGTCAGTTTCTGTCCAACCCATTCGCACTGGCTCCTGTCCGCCTGCCTCGAATAATACAAAGAAGATAGTTATTTAACTGGTAGTTTCTGTATGTTCGTGACAATGCTCTCATGGGTTATCGCTCTAACGTAATTGATCTGCCAGCGACAATATTGCGGTTCCGAGCATAATCCGTAGCTGCAACAGAAACTTAATTTTGCGACACTTTATTACCTTATAATACGCGACAAATTTAAATAACATCTGTGATCTTTTTTTCAATACGGTTATTGCTTAAAACTCTTTTTCTACTCCTGTTTTATAATATACTTATTAAAAAACTAAAATCTGTATCATAATGATATTCATTATGATACTAATTTTCATTATGATACAGATTTTTAAGCCAATAGGAATGCGACATTCGCACAATATTTAATATAGCCATGGATACCTGGTTGACATTTCTGAAATTAATTATATTAGGTCTGTTCCCTGCAATAAAAGTGTAGTTTTAATGCTTCTTGCAGTATACAAATGCAATATACATGGATAGTCCCAAATTTAGCAATTTTACACGCATTTTTTCACAGATAGACCTGAATTTTTCAAAATTATATAGCTCAGTGCTACACTTTTATTGCAGGCGAACAGACTTATTAAGTGACACTTAATTTGACAGCTGTCATTGTTCTTGTTTTTTATAATAAATGATAATTACTCGGATAATTATTAATTAAATAATTCTTATTAATCGGAGTAGAAAAAATATTGTATGCAACTTTCATGTAATGGCCATTAATACGTACATACATACATACATACTATAATTACATGATCGTTGCATAAAATACTATTTTGGTATTGCATTCCATTTTATTACATTGGGTGGATTGAAAATATTATACAGTGGTAGGTATATTAGTTTCGTTATTGTACATATTAAGCTTAGGTGGCAAGCACACCATCAGAATATTTTAAATTTTTGCATACTTATTTAGGACATGTTAATATAATTTTCGTAATCCCATACTGTTATTTTGATTTAACGGTATTCAGATAACACTTGGAGAGTTGATGTTAACATTCTCCATAGGTCAATTTTTTTTTAACGGAGACGAATTAATGGCGAAGAATCGATTTTAGGTGAGGTGCCGTCCGTTGTCAATGAAAATACATCTTTTGGGGAGTAAAAATACCTAAACTGTGAGCAAACACAGATTATTAATAAGAAAAACCCGCTGCCTATTTATTTTTATTGAAAAGCGAAAAAGAAGGCAAAGACGTCAAATCATTTATAAGGAGAATCCAATAAAATCGAGTATGCTACTGACATATTTAAATATCTACTTAGTTGTCACAAAACTGTCAGATTATATTAGAAGTTTTTAAATTCTAAAAGGAGTTTCAATCTTGCTTTGATAAAATCCAATTTTCATTAAATATTAGTACAGACATACATCTATACTTATTTAACAATAAATAATACGTTCCGGGTTTGACCATGCAAAATTGTATAAATTTCATCATCAACTCTAATTTTAATTAATTTAATTTTAATCAATTTTAACTATTCAAAAGTTTAGAAATAGGATACTTTAGTCTCGACTTCAGTGTTAATTTTGTTCTACTAACCATAAAAATAAATATCAAGTTACTTTACTTGTATTCTTCAAAATTTGTGCAGTTGTAGAAAAAGTATAGGGTTCAACATGTGGGGAAAGTATTTCTCTCACTCGTTGCACAATATACTATTTCATTATACCTTACTGAAATCCCTATCTCAACATGCCTATCTATAGCACCAAAAATGACCTTTTTCTACAATCACATTGAAAAGTAGTCTTTACAACGAAAAGTTGATGTTACTTGATGAGAGTTACTTTACGCTCGCCGAGCGTAAAAAATTGCAAAACGCTCGTTGCCCATAACAACCGATACTACAATAGTTATTTATGTATGAACCAACCCTACGTAATTTTATTGTCAATTTTTTATCTATAACTCTCAACGCATACAGTAAATTATGTTTCAGGTGGTCGACTTGTCTTCGATCAGGGGCATAATATTTCATCTCGGCGAAATTTTATATTTGTTCACCGGACTATATGCTTTTGCAGAATACAGATTTCTTACCGACAACTGATTCCTCTAGCAAATCGATTTTTCACAGATTCGCTTCACACAACAAAAAGGACTTTGTGCGATGGGCGAGGAATACAAAAGCCTGTCAGAGCAAGAACGTTTTCAGGACAAGTAGTATTTCCTGCGAACTCGAAGCAATGATTATTATGCGATTACGTCCTTCACAGGCGTAAGAGAATGAGTGTATAAGCTTGTATTACCAGTATTTTATTCTTTTCAATTCTGATTTCGTTAAAAATATATAGATATTGGTTAACAATTTTTTTTGAATTTTGGTAGTGGCAAAATTTATGGATTCTTGTCACCGACATGTGACAACGCCTCGACTGTATCATGTGCGGGTTGGACTCTTGGATGGGTAATGATAAAATTGGTATGTCAATTTATTTGTCAGACATTTCTATAATCCCAGCGATTATTTTTTTCACTTCTCAAAATCTGACATTTTGGTGGTTTTAACCAATAGCAATACATTATT
>CAJUYG010000119.1:356400-367853 GCA_910591675.1 Galerucella calmariensis
GAGATGCTGGAATTGTGGAGAAATGGGACATGTACGCAGTTCGTGCATACGACCGAGAACTGCTACAAACAAAGACGCCCAGCAGGAAAACTAGGAAGGGTCGACCTTCAGAGGCAGCTTCGACCCGAAGACCTTCCAAAGACCCTCTCATTCTAATAGCTTCTCTGAAATGTCGCGATGATAGTGTATACGTGGATGGTGAAGTTAATGGTAGGAAGTATACACTATTGGTGGACACTGGAGCAACGAGGACTATTATTCGCCCCGAGACTGTCAACACCCGGAAAAGACTTTTACCGACGAGACTGCGACTCAGGACTGCCACAGGTGAAAGCGCCAATGTCCATGGTGAACTACCGGTGCAATTGGGAATTGGCGCACAGAAGTTCACCCACACTGTCGTTGTCGCTGATATCGAAGAGGACATAATACTCGGAATGGACATTATGAACCTACATGGCTTCCAGCTAGATTTCAAGAACCGAGTGATTAGAGTAGGTTCTGAGGAAGTATTCCTTCACTCACACGAGGATAAGACTGTTCAGGTAGCCGTACAGGAGGATACAGTTGTACCCGCAAGGAGTGAATTTTTCACTGTGGCAAGGCTACAAGGAACCGTCGAAGAAGGAACACCGGTCAAGATGGAACCATGGAATCATGATAAAGAGGTTGGTCGAGGAATCCTGATAGGAAAAGGGTTAGTCATGGCTGCCGAAGAAATACCTGTACGCATTATAAATGTAAATGACCATCCCATAACTATAAAGAAGGAGACCAAAATTGGAACTTGCGTACCAGTGGCGTCAATAATTCATCAAACAAAAACTTCCAATGATGCCAACAATAAATTTGAACAAATGATATCAGTGGCTGGACAATCCCTTAGCCTGCAAGAGAAGAAAAAAATCAGAGAACTCTTGCTACAATACCGATCTCTTTTTGTACCAAAAGGAGGAAAGACAGGAAGAACATCTGCTGTCAAACACAAAATTGACACCGGCGACGCTAAACCGATAAGACAATCGGCTCGACGGCTACCACAGGCCAAAAGGGAGGAAGCGGAGAGAATTGTTCGCGAGATGGAAGAGGACAAGGTAATAGAACCTTCTACCAGCCCTTGGGTCTCTCCGGCAGTTCTGGTGAAGAAGAAGGATGGAACCACAAGGTTTTGCGTGGACTACCGGCAACTGAACAATGTTACAAAGAAAGATAGCTATCCTCTACCGAGAATCGACGATACTCTGGATACGCTGGCCGGTAGCAAATTGTTTTCTACCTTGGACCTGAAGTCTGGATATTGGCAGGTAGAAATGGATCCAGCCGATAAAGAAAAGACAGCGTTTACCACCGGATCTGGACTATGGCATTTCACCGTTATGCCATTTGGGCTGTGCAATGCGCCCGCAACGTTTGAAAGACTGATGGAAAACGTATTGCGAGGGTTGTCCTGGAAGACATGCTTAGTGTACCTTGATGACATCATAGTCTTGGGAAGGACATTCGAAGAACATCGAAAGAATTTGGAAGGTGTCTTCAAAAGGTTGCAAGCTTCCCAACTCATGCTCAACCCCAAGAAATGTCAACTATTTCAAAACAAAGTCAATTATCTAGGCCATGTAGTCAGCAAGGATGGTGTAGCTGTAGACGAAGAAAAAGCTGCTACCGTACGAAAGTGGCCAAGACCCACCGACAAGCACCAAGTTAGAAGCTTCCTTGGACTCTGTACATACTACAGGCGATTTATAAAGAAGTTTGCAGATATCGCTAAGCCCTTGACACGACTTACAGAGGAAGCAAGGGAGTTTCACTGGGACGAAGACTGTCAAACTTCGTTCGAAACCTTGAAAAAGCACTTGACTACTGCACCTATACTCGGCTATTCACTACCAGAGGGAGAATTTATACTAGATACTGATGCTAGCAATGTTGGAATTGGAGGAGTGCTTTCACAGGTTCAAGGAGGACAAGAGAAAGTTCTGGGATATTTTAGTAAAGTTCTTTCCAAACCAGAACAAAATTACTGCGTCACAAGAAGAGAGCTCCTAGCAGTAGTGAAGTCCGTGGAGCACTTCTATCAGTATCTGTATGGGAAGAAATTTGTGATTAGAACCGATCATGCCGCACTTAAGTGGCTTATGCAAATTAAGAACCCTGAAGGTCAAATCGCCAGATGGATCGAGCGGCTCCAAGAATATAATTTCACCATTGAGCATAGAGCCGGAATAAGCCACAGAAATGCAGACTCACTCTCTAGAAGACCATGCCCAGCAGAGTGCTCTCACTGCACCAAAACAGAAGCTAAGGAAGCTGCCATTCGAAGAACCACGGTGACCAGCGACGAATGGACACCGGAAAAGTTGGAAAAGGAACAAGAGAACGATCCCGACTTGAAGAAAATCCGACATTGGAAAAAGGAAAACTGTCGACCTACTTGGCAGGAGATTTCAAGGTACTCGCCAACGATGAAATCGTATTGGGCCCAGTGGGACTCGCTGGTTCTGGAAAACGGTTTGCTACAGCGAGTAAAATTCTAGGACCCAGTGACACCTACGGCCTAACGACTTCGACAATTGCGGAACTAGCCAAAAGTTACACCCATGCTCAATCCCTCAAGAGATGGGATGGAATCAAAGGATGCAGTTTTGCCAGGATCACCCTGGGCGACCCTGAGAAGCTGGCGCCGAAGAAATATTTGGCGATGACCAGGAAAAACCTACGTTTAACAGTAGGATTTCTGACTGGTCACTGTCAACTAAGTAAACACCTCCATACTATGGGGCTAGTGGACACACCTCTATGCAGGATGTGTGAACAGGAAGATGAAACTGTCAGGCATGTCTTATGCGAGTGTCCGGAGTTATCGTCAATAAGAGAGTGTGTGTTCGGTGAGTCTTGGCCTACACCTGCCGATATAAAGGAGATGTCTCCCAGTGACCTGTCCACCTTCCTGAGAAGGACAGGATGGACAATGACCCAGGAGGACAACTCCTCGGGAGGATGTACAATGGGTCACATGTGGCCTAAGTGCTGTGGGCCTACACACTCACCCTCCCTACTCTACAGATACAGAGATACAGCGAGTAATCGAGAACGATGAAGGTTTCGAAAGTAGAAGACAGTTGGTGATTCCAAGAACAAGGGTAGCAGCAGTACTGCGGAAATTACACGACAGTCCGTCAGGAGGACATCTAGGTGTGAAGAAGACCCTCCAGAAAGTGCGAGAACGGTTTTATTGGATGCACAGTTCCGAAGATGTGAAGGACTGGTGTAAGAAGTGCACTACCTGTGCTACGACCAATGGACCACAAGGAAGAAGAAAGGCTCCTATGAAGCAATACAATGTCGGAAGCCCTTTTGAACGCATTTCCCTGGACATTGCCGGACCGTTTCCACCGACAGCAAATGGAAGCAGGTACATTTTGGTGGTGATGGATTATTTCACAAAATGGGTAGAAGCGTATGCCATTCCAAACCAAGAAGCCGCAACTGTTGCCGACGTGCTTTTGAATGAGTTCATTTGCCGATATGGAGTGCCCCTGGAAATACACAGCGACCAGGGCAGAAACTTCGAAAGCCAGCTGTTCCAGGAAGTTTGTGAAAAGCTCGGCATGAAGAAAACGAGAACTACGGCTTTGCATCCACAGTCGGACGGAATGGTAGAGCGAATGAACAGAACTCTTGGCAAATACCTGTCTAAAGTAGTATCTAACCATCAGCGAGATTGGGACCAATATCTCTCGCTATTTGCGATGGCCTACAGATCCGCCATCAATGAGTCTACCGGCCAAACACCAGCAAAAGTTTTGTTCGGACGCGAAATGAGATTACCCTGCGACCTTGAATTTGGATGCCGACCCGGAGAAGACATAGCTGGTGAAGATTACGTGACCCAGCTGAGAAAAAGAATGGACGACGTACACGAGCTGGTTCGATCGAAGCTCCAGATCGCTAGCGAAAGGATGAAGAAAAGATACGATACGCAAGCTACAGAAGGAGGTTTCCACGAAGGAGACAAAGTCTGGCTGCATAACCCAAGAAGACAAAAGGGTTTTTCTCCAAAGTTGCAGAAAGCTTGGGACGGTCCGTACCTCGTGAAGAAACGAATCAACGATGTCATATATCGTATCAGCAAGATCCCAAACGGAAAGCCAAAGGTGGTACACCGTAACCGATTAGCGCCATTCGAGGGTTACCACGATGAGGAAGTAAACCAGCTTCAGGAAGTAGCCGATCCTGCTTTTGGAGAGTTCATGGGTGCTTATGGTGGTACCGGAAAAGCAAGATTCGGCGTCACCACTGAGAGACGACAAGACATGCTTACCGTTCCAGAGGAATACTCACTGGCAATAAACATCCCTGCCAGCGTAACCGATGCACGTGGGCTAGCATCTCTGTTCATAAAGAAGAGTGGCGCCCGACGTTTGCAAGACCAGTTACCAGTACCAGGTAAAGCTCTGAAGCTGCAAGATGGCTCCCGCTACAATTTCCACCTAGTGACGAGAAACACCTTCGACGAAAGACCAACGTACGAGGATGTCTGGAAAGCATTACGAAGCTTGAGGGAGCATGTGCTTGAATTGGATGTGCATAGGCTAGCCATGCCCAAGATCGAATGTAGGCATTTAGATTGGCGAATAATCCGTAACATGGTAGAAGTAATCTTCCGAGACACCGAAGTGCAGGTACTAGTCTGCGGCCAAGCACGGGAGACACAGCCAACAGAGAAGACGGTCGCATGTTACTTCCATGCAACTGGAAAATGTAACAAGGGAACCAGTTGCCGATACAGTCATCTCGTTTCAGTTTCCTAGTTAGTTCCAGGAGGAACTGTCTCTTAAGGAGGGGGCAATATTACGCGAGATGCTGCATTAATGTGCTCAATTAGTGCCCCCAGTGAAATTCCCATATGATACGACTATGGCTCCTCCGCCTCATTTTCTAGAATGACCTGGAATACGTAACATCTAGAAAAACCCGGCGCATCCACCAAAACTTCGAGTTCGAGATGTTTTTAGAAATACATACGTGCGAGTATACATAGGCGACGAGCATCGCAGCGGAGTCAGTTAGTGTTGATACTGAGAGAAAGCAATCGCGCCTCGATAAAGTGACTCTCATATAAATTATAGTTAGTGTGTGTTTAGTGTGATATATAAATTATTAAATAAGGACTGTATTTGAATATAAATCTGTAAATATAAATTAATTGTAAATATAATTAGAATAAACGTTACAATATTTAAACTATACTTTGCCTGAATCGAAATTCCCGAAATTTGTTATCAAATATAAGCTAAATCCTTAAAGGACATAATCCTTCCGGCAGCGTCAAATTCAAGAGCTACAGGCCGCCCGAAAATGTATATAATTTGAAAACCTGTTTATTGTAAAACTTTTACGATTTTTTTACTTAGTTTTAATTTAACTAGGCATTAAATATAATAAATTCAATAATGAATCTAATTATCATAATGATCGTGCGTTGATAGCTTAGTAATGAATTATTAACCATAATTGCTACATAATGTAAATTTTGTATTGTGGAAAGTTTACTTCGACTATGAAATACAAAAATATGTTCATTTTAAAAATATCGGGCAGGGTCAGGATCAACCATGCTTGAGCGCATCTTATTCTCTGTCTATTTCGCTTCGTTGATTCCATCGAGTGCTGAACTTCGCCTAGTATTATTAAGGGTGGTGGAACATAGATGAATAGCCAATTTTTTTTCATTAACTATACCTATTTGAAATTAAAATTTGTAATATATTCTGATTATTCTGTAAGGCATTCGCATTGTCATAATGATAAAAATTTCGCACGATCATTCATATTTCAAGATATATATCAAGCTAGCGGGCCAACCGGTTCAAAAATAACTTTTGACAAGCTGAAAAATTGCCGTTTTTATGCCGTGAAATTTTTAGAATTTGACGTTAATTATTTAAAAAAATATGGTATGGCCCGCTAATAGGGGACTTCAGTCCAAGTTACCAACCCAAAAAATTTCACATTTTTCTACCGCTGGGGAAAGAAAATTTCCGGACGATTTTGTCATGTAAAGGTTCGTAGGTATTATGTATTTATAAATATCCGTGAACGGAGCCTCGACTCTTCAAATTAGATAATTTGATGCAAATATCGAAATTTGTGAAAGTCATATCTGATTGGCTGAAAGTTGTGTTGGAGCACCTGATTTCACGTCAATAATGTCACCAATATGCCATCCATCTTTAGGGGTTGCGTTAAGCCTAAACCAATCAAGAGTTCAATTTTCATTGTTTTAGGATTCCTCAAATGTTCATGCTTTCAACTACTGATAAAAAAATTATCTCTACATTTGTAATTGAATGAATTGAAGATAATATTTTCTTGAACGGCAATAATCTATGTTAAATCATTGCGCAAATGAAAGAAATATTACAGGGGGTGATACGCCAGTTAGCAGGCTATACCATATTTTTTAAAATAATTAACGGCAAATTCTAGAAATTTCACGGCAAAAAAACGGCATAAAAACGGCAATTTCGCGGACTCTGCTGAAAACGCGAAATACTGACTTCGCGTGCAATTGCACGAAATAGTTATTTTGCACTAGTTGGACCGCTAGCTTAATATATTTCATATTTTATATGGCTGGGCCATAGGAACGTGCTCTGCTAGCTATGAAACACACGCGATGCACACTTCTCCGCCTAAAGGTCGATTCAAACACATCAGTTCCGTTACGTCACAGTTCCGGCGCCGAACCGAGCAATCCGTCATAGGTATTTAAGGTCGATTCAAAAACATCAGTCCCGTGCCGTCACAGTTCCGGCGCCGATCCGAACCGTCCGTCATAAAAAATATTCTTTAATTAAAATGTGACAACGGCATCTACACTCGTCCGGCGCCGATCAGAGCCGTCTCCGATCCGATGGAGTCAGTATTCTCCGCGACGATATTTTTCAGTTTTGACGGGACTACGCCGGAAGGTACAAGTAGAAGACAGCGCATCAACAACGGAAAATTTTAAAAATGAACGATAAACAATTAATTGAATGTGTTAGAAAATATGACGTTTTGTTTGATTTGTCCCATAAAAAGTACATGGATACTGGTTACCTTCGGTGTCCCTTTTTCTCCAGGCATCATGAACCCATTTCCGAGTTTTTCTTTGGTTTACATGCTCTTCTTCTTCTTCGTCAAGAATTACGGCAATCATTGCTAATTTATCATCTGAGAAGCTTGCCATCTTGTCAACACCTAGGTCACCAACTATAAACTGATTCGTTTCGGCCGTGTATGAACAAACATGACTGATCAGTCAAAAAAGTTCGGTGACGGAACTGTCTCGGATCGGCGCCGGAACTGTGCCGAGACTGATGTGTGAATCGACCTTAACGGTCTAAAACTGAGCCGTGATTTCAACAGGATAGTTCGCTGCATTTACTACATCGCAGCGTAGAATACGGTATGAACGGATTTTTCTAATTTTTTCACGACTTTCTGGTTTTACATCGTAGCGAGTGCGTCGTGCGGGTGTAATGTTAACAATTATTCGAGCAATTATTATATAAACTGTGAACTATGGAGGTGGTCTTCAATTTAATCAATATAAAGAGATTCATATGAAGAAAATATAGAATTAACTGTTGGAGCTAGTGTTGTTTCTATTCTTACTCCAAGAATTGCTATACTTCTTCCAGAAGTGGACTTTTTTAATCAAAAACACGAGTTTATTATATTATAATTTTATACTATGTGGTATCGTTTTGGACTATTTTTGGGTCAGAAAGAATAAAAATGTCAATATTTTCATAAATACATCATGCTCTCTCAAATGATATACAGGGTGATTCCAGATGTTTTATTTTATTCCTGGTCTGGTGGACAAAGTTACGGAGATAACGCTATAGGTTACTCAAAACTTTGAAGAGAGAAATAAATAAATGTATTTTATTAGCAGGAATGACACCCGAGCATAAACTAAACTCAAAATGCTACAAAGTTGTTTTTACTGTTTTAGAGTTTGAGAAAAAATAGACGAAGCTAAGTGTTATTGTCCTGCTTCGGAGGGAGGCTGTAAGCATGTTATTACTTTTCTCATGTGGCTCCATCGTAGGAGCGAGGAACCGCCCACTACGGAATCAGTGTTATCTTTATCATCAGACATTTAAAAAGTTTATAACTACCATGGTCTCTGGAAAAAAAATCAAGGAGTGATCAATGATAGTCTTTCAGAACACCTTGGAGAAGCAAAAAAAAGAGATAAATTACGAATAGTAGGCTTAGATATTACAATACTGAAAATTAGGAAATAGGTTCTTTATATTGCCTGAAAAATAAATATAAATATGTGACCCTACACCCCAATCGAACAACCGACTACAATAGTTTTAAAACTTTCTGTCAAGCATGCGATATGGTCGTATTACGACATCAAAGGCATAATTATGATTCTGTTAAGTGTATGGCACCTATGACGGGATCCTTGTAGAAAACATTTTAGGGGCAAAATTCTTCCAAACAAAAGCAATGAAAAAAGGTTTAGATTTAGAAGAAAACGTACTTAAAATTCTTGAAGAACGAATTTCAAAAAAATAAAAAAAACTCATTTTGATGAAGCAAGTAATATTAGTTCCAAAAGTTTACATCAGATTCAGATGCACATGCGTGCACATGCTCCTCACTGGTGAAAAAAAGCAATATTTGTTAGAGCTGATCCGGACATTGAATCAAATAAAATAATTTCTTTTAAAACATAATATACGCCAGTATTGTTGATGATCTACTGAAAAAGATTACCTGTTTTTTGGAAAAAAGCAATATTCAATAAAATTTAATTCGTGAAGAACTGATCTCGGAACTGATCCATTATTTTATTAAATAATTTTGAACATTAATAACACCACAAGCTATAAGAACAATATTATATACGTATTTTAGAAAATTTAGATTAATAGAAGCGTGTGGTTTTCAATAACCCCCTCAATATGGATTCACAACGTATTTTATAAGGTAATTCATAAAGATTCTGTACTTCTGATTGAAGAAAAATGAAATCTTAAAAATACACAAACCAAGTATGTTGACTTATCCGAGGACTTATCAGTAAATGCATTGAGTCTTTTAATGCTTTTCTGCCACTGCTTCCGTTTTTTTGCATCCTTATCAATAGAAATAAATGTTTTGTTAGATGTTTTAATCGTAGGATTTTTACATTTTGGAACCGCACAGATTTTTACTCTGGTTCTGGTCTATTGTGTCGAATAGTTTAAATTATTTTTTAAACGTTCTTATTTCACAAACACAACACTGTTTAGAGTTTGCTAAAACGTATAATAATAAGCATGAGCAAGCAAAATACTGTTACTACCGAGCACCGATCGGCGCGGTATCCGCTCTCTGAACGAGAGATTTCATATGCGATTACGTCACGCCTGAATTTCGGAGAGGAGCGCTGTTTAAATTTTTTAGACGACTTATGAGTCTCGCTGACGTCTAATTTTTTGCACAGAGCTTCAAAATGATGTGCTCTTCCAAAATTAAAATAAAAAAAATGCAAATGAGCCCATTGTATGGAATTTGCTACTAGGGTCATTATGGCTCAATTAGACTCAACTTATAAGAAACAATTTTTCTTGTGTGACAATTGACAATCTTTACAGAAATCCAATATTTCAACACGGAAGGCAGAGAAAAAACGATAAAATCGATGGGAGACCCCATTACTAGGTAAACTTTTTTTAAAAATTGCAGAACACCTTAAAGTGTTCAAAATATTTAAAATTCTCTTTCTGTCACAATTCAACCCCTTTTAAATAAGGATGATCCGAGGGATGATCATACATAGTATAGACGATTTTATGAAGTAGAAAACTATTTAACAAGCATTAGTATTCCTATTAGAAGCTCAACTTCATTAAGTCTTATTTATGTAATTATCTCAATCGTAGACAAGTAACTACAAGTCATATAAAAAATACTCAACAAAAAATTGTACAGGAATTTATCTGACTCGTTTATAAAATTAATATATATTTTCAAGGCGAGTTTTAATAACACTTCAATTATTACGATACACTAAAAGCTGCACCTGTCCCCTTATAGCTCGCCTTATAGTCTGCCTTCGAAATGATTATATCTTGTCGACTTCATGCATGGCTAAATAATAATAAAATTATTAAATCTTCTTAAATGGAATGACAAGTTAACTTTTATTGTAAAATAGTATACTTTAATTAGTCTTTTATGGGAAAGAAGTAAATAATTATCACATAAAATGAATAAATAACAAATTGCACAACAAAAATTAGATTCTCGACCGGTTTCACAAATAATATTTGCATCGTCAAGAGATAATTATAGAAATTGATATACACGAGTAACTGAGTATTTCATTAAACATAAAGAAATCTTAATAAGATAGTTGCTTTAGAAATAAACATCCAAATAGGTCAAATGATGCAAAACACATTTGAGACAACTGTTGCCACCATCATTTTGGAAGCACTTTA
Organism: Galerucella calmariensis; assembly: GCA_910591675.1. Lineage (NCBI taxonomy): Eukaryota > Metazoa > Arthropoda > Insecta > Coleoptera > Chrysomelidae > Galerucella > Galerucella calmariensis. Next base: position 366,900 of record CAJUYG010000119.1, read on the forward strand.
GGGGCGTCCATTGAATAAGTGTGGCGTTCAGGGGGCAGGGGATCGAGCCGAACCTCACCTAATCTCACTTGGGAGGAGATGGGGTTTTTTGGCTAACCAAATCCAACGCATTTACACTTAAAACACATAATAATATATTGAGATATGTCTCGTAAGGTTTGGACGAGGGTTTGGATTAGTCGAGAAAAGTCGTACTACATCTAAACAGGGGGGAATGGGGGTCAAAAGTACTTTATGTGACGCCCCCTTCAGGAACAGAAAACTTTCGTCGTTTTTGGATCATTTTGGAACACCCAAACACTCGACTGACATTTATTTTCGGATTCACAAGAGTAAATACAGATTTACCATCACTGTAGCAAGTTATATTATTTAATGAACAAAAGCTTCGCTGCTTTGTCTTCGTCAAATATATTTCTTTACGAGACACAGATAAAGCCAGCAATACTAAAAAGTTGTTCGCTTGTTACTGACTGGACATGGAAAAAGTTTTGATAGATACGTATGTGAACTTAGCGTCTCATAATTTGAAAAGAGTTCTTACAGCGTCCAACATAGTTCTGGAGTTCCTGATACATAATAGGTTCGTTCCAACCAACAGTAATTTACAGTAATATTACTAATACACATGCGCAGTTGAAAAAAATCGTTCCAACCACCTGAAATTACTGGTTCAGAACTCTCGATTACTATCAGTTCTCTGTTCCATCCCGTTTGTGGACCAGTAAAATTACCGTTCAAACGATTCTTGCTCGATAGCGTGTATCGACAGTTCTAAAATTAAGAAACATGCGCAGGGCAACATTTTTATCTTGAACTGTAAAATTTATTTTTTATGGAAAGTTTAAAGGATAGGAAAGTGAGTTTTTGAACTGTTTTGAAAATAGTGTGCACCGTTTCTTATTGATGCTTCTTTGTGTAGTAGTTGATAAAATAAAAAAGGGAAGAATGGAG
>CAJUYG010000119.1:372853-382964 GCA_910591675.1 Galerucella calmariensis
TATGACTTGTAGTTTTGACAGAAATCGAGATAAACCATTTTTCACCCTTAAAAACCCACCCCCTCCCACTTCCCGAACTCGGATCGCCCGTAATTTATATTTTTCTTCAATTATATCATATTCCCCTCCTTCTATAATCGGTTTCATCCTACTATAATTTTTTTTTGTTTCAAAAATTATTGACCCTGGTCTAATATGGCACAGAAAAGTTGAAATAAACACCACAAAAACTGATATTCTTTAGTTAAGCAGGTGTTAGGTTGTTAAAATTCCTGTAAAACACATCAGTTAAAAATAGTCTTATATTCCAGATTTCTCACTGAAGAATTTCATTTATCTGATGTGTTTCAGGGAAAATGTTTAACCCAACCAACTGTAACTAGCAATAAATTATAATTATAACAACTAATTTTGTTTGTGGTGAACCTTTTAATTTCAATTTTATTTTATTCTCTTTCATTTAGATATAAAACTTACCACATCCTGCACCAGAATGTTATTTTTTTTATTATTTATAGACGTATTCGGTTGTTTTCGAACTGTACGTGCCGGGTTCGAGCCCCGGGTAGGACATTTTTTTATATATTTTTTTCCAAATCAAATTTCTTCGTAAAAAAATTTTTGTATGATACTCTTATGTAATGGTTATTACATGATCGTTGCATAATATACTATAAATCAATAATTACTGTTAAATACAGTTCAGTTTCTTTTGAAATTTAAAATCATACAAAATAGGCGAACTCAACTCAAAAAATCCTCGAAAAAAGCCAATGAAATTTAGGTCACAAATGATAAATTATGTGTAGTCACTATTTACCAAAAAACCATGTTTTCTAGATTTTAAAAATCTGACAGGCCTTCGAATAAATTCCAACTTTAGTACCATCTAAATAAAGTGCTCTGAGAAGCTTTATAAAAGCTATTCGGAAATGCAAAGCAGTAAAAAAAAAATTTTGTCGCACGGTTGTCTTAGTAACAAAAAAAGAGCATGAGATAATACGATTTCAATTTTAATTTATTTATTTACAGTTTAACCAGGTATAATAGTATATTATTCAACAAGCATAATGATGATTATTATTCACGAAGATGCGTTTATAGACTCCTGAGTGAATAATAGCCATTATATGCGAGAAGAATACTATATTTTTTCCACGACTATGAATTGCCTGTTTAGGTACCTACCTATAACTTTTTTTGTCAAATTAAAACACTATAGTTTATTATCTAAGTCTATAAAGCTTATTACGTTTTATGCGAGGTTTTATGCTATTGAAAAAATTATATATTCAATATTTAATTCAATTCACTGTCTGATTGTTCTAGTAATATCAATCAAAATCAATCAAAATAATTCCAAAATAATGTAAAATGGTTGAATCGCGTTGTAATGGAAATGAGAAAAGCTAATTTGCATTTTGATGGAAGTTCAACCTCATTGAGTTCTGAGGAAGTTAATAGTATTAATTTAAATACCATTTCCTCCGATTTGAAAAGTCGAAATATTAATATCTCAAACACCAACTGCACTTTCCATTTTCATCGAGGATCCGAACGGTTTTTTTTTTATTTTTCTTCTGAAATTTTTTTATTCGGCTGCAGGTCCCTAAAAGTCCAATCATGGCCTGTTTTCCAACGGCCACTGTGGCTAAACCAAGCTAAAATTTCCATAGATAGGTACCTAGCTTATATATCTGTAATTCATGGTTCATGTTGAAAAACAACGAACTCGAAACGTTGGACTGAAAATCATCATCAAATATAAACCAGTTTCGAGGTAAAAATTTCACGTGACGAAAAAATAAAATATTTGAATGTAGGTATTTGTACAAAAAATGTATTGGAAACGTTGGGAAATAATAATAAACAATTCAGGAACCAATCGTATAAACATTACTCACGTTTTCTTTAAATTATGTAGGTTGTTAATTATCCCAAAAATTATATCAATAAATTTTGGGCATCCATTTTCGTTTCGCCACCGGAAACCCAAATGAGGAGTACCTATTCCTCGGTTTATTCTTTCAGCAGTACATTAGACAGCGAACCCATTATGTATCAGACACTATGAACTTTAATAAACCAATCCATACCTACCTATTTCCGGTAAGTAGGTAATTAATATTATATATATTATATTTTACACGTTCTTTGTGAATAGAAACAGATATTGTATGTGTTTATGATAAAATTTTTATAATAAAACCTCTGGATTTAAGTGGAAACAAATTATAATCACATCAAAATACTGATGTGTAAAATCTGAAGCCAATTATTGGTGAAAATAAATGTATCATGGATGTAAGTTCAAAAACACTGTAGGGTAATTTTAAATTATTTCGTATAGGCTTGTAATACGAAGATATAATGTTGTAAAGAGTAATTTGTAAGTTTTATAGCATTCATGAAAGTCTATAAATTCTTAATAAAAATGTGACGAAGTTATCAATGTGATAAATAAAAATAAACAACTACAAAATGGCTTCGGGTATCCGACAGCTCAGACGAGAGGAGTTCCACCATTAAAACGAGATAGACTTATGTCCCCACCGTGCTATCAAAACGTGACAGAAAGAAAAGTTTCCAAGTTATGGAGTGAATACGACAGCGTCATCAACAGAGTGAGAAAAACAATAAAAAGAGATGTAATCAGTTATTTTTCCTATAGAGAACAAAGATGTATCCTTAAATGATTCTAAATATACTTTTTTACAAACACTTATTACTTACCAGCTTTAGGAGCTCGTAATGCGTGTGTATCCAGCTAAATTATATAAAAATAATCCTCTTTTTGTAATGGTAATCACACTGAAACACAAGCCACTTAATCACTGATGCACAAAACACTTTTTACGAATACGAAAGAGTCTTTTTCGGCACTCCGTAACACAAAAATCGGTGAAATAGAAATATATTATTGGCACAAAAATCATTCCTCACGCATACCGTTCACAAAGTCAACGGCAGGCGGCAGGCACAAGGCACAACGACTGTGGGAACGATTTAGTTTTGAAACGAACATCTCCGAACGTCAACGAAGTCCAAACAGATTTAGAGAATACAAGCGTAACGTTGCCAAGCCTTCACCGTTTCCTGAAAAAGTAGATGCAACATTTGGGAAGTGTAAAACGATAATTAAAGTGGTATTTTAGAAACAAAATTATTCAGGAAAAAGAAGAAACATTTTGAGGTAAACATAATAAAAAGTAGATAGGTACAATGTTTTCCTAAGCATTTAAAACAGGAACACAACTGAAACTGTACTGAAATCAGTGTTGCCAACCCGAAATTTTAAAAATCGGTAGGTATGCTGGTGAAAAATCGGTAGAAATCGGTAGATTTGAAATAAGGAGGCATGAAATTTTCGCTACTCGATGAGCCCGACATATTTACGTTACCGTCGTTACCAAATCAAAAGAAAATTAGAAAATGTCTGTGTTTTGCTTCATTTGGACAAAGCTTACAAAATAAATATATTTCTCTCGAAGGGGTGTGATTCTTGTTTTTTTTTTGTAAACAGGCGCCGCACTCATAAATAGTGTTTACGGCTCGCTTTTGTTGTCAATAACGAGACCGCTAGCAAAGAATTAAATCAATTGATAAAAATTGTATGGTCAGGAGAAAATTATGAGATTGTTATGTTGTAACCGATATTTGTTTGTTGAACTTACATCCGAAGTGGTAGGTAGAATTTTTAATAGATGTCAATACTGTCTAGTAAAACAATAAAATTACCTATAGGACGACTAAGTGGCTAAGTTACATCACACGTCAAAACAGAGTAGGTATCTTGTTTGTTTAAAATTTTCCCTGTAGAAAATATCTGCCTGTGTGGCAGTACTTTTATTTTAATAGACTAGATAGGTAGGTACTTAAAGTCACTGCCAGATTCAGCGTTGAATATTAGCGTTGATATCAACGATATTAGTAAGAGTATACCTAGTCAAAGCAAAGGTAGGAATCCTTTCTTTCTACCTACCTACCTATGTATAATAGCCTTGAGTAAAGAGACTAATTATGTATATTATAATCAAGGGTAATAGGTAAGTAGTTAGGTAACCAAGTTAGGTAAATAAATAGTCGTGGACAGGTAATTTTGTGTTGGTTTTGTCCATAAACACTTCTAGATGTAAAAACTGCCCACCTCATCCAATACAAAGTACCTATCTATATAAATACATGTAGGTATCGTATCGTAATCAATTTGTAGGTAAATAGGTATCTATACCTATGTAAGGAATAAAATCCTTTTGAAAATTTATTTAGCTGTTTTTGAAGTTACCATTGTTAATAGGTATATTTTGCACATTTAGGGTTACTTCATCAGGTGCTAAACACCAAATAAGCTTATAGGTAGACCAGATCAGAGATAATTAACATACTCATACCTACCAGATATCGTTAGGTAAGTAGGTAGATTGTATAGGTACTAAACTGGCACCAATAAATTATTCTCTGATCAAGGTAAGGTAGGTAGGTATTTAACAACCTAAAATAATGATTATTTGAATAGAAATATCCAAGTTTAATTATAATACCAATACCAATAGATAATTCTCCTAGGTACCTACCTACAATACTACTTAGGTACCAATGTTATTTGCTTGGAAGTAGGTACGGCATGGTGTGTTTATACCTATCGTGGTACCTACGGTACCTAGGTATGGCATATTTTGCGAGAAAAAGGCATAGAGGTAATTATTAAATTTTTTAGGGTAGGTATCTAATTCCAACAATTTACCTACAATAAAAAGCAGAGAAATCGTTTGATTGATCATAGGTACCTACTTACAACTTACAATCTTTTTTTGTATATCCTACCTACGTGTTTATTTCGCCACCGTACGAAGCTCGGTTTACACGCCAAACTCGTATTTTATTCAAAAGAAACCGGCAAATAACAGATATGTTGTATTACAACGAGGATACAGCTCTAAGGAGATGAAAAGACTTTTTTGAAGTCAGTCTGCTCTCTCGCTCGAATAAAAGCCTTTCCGTTGGAACAACAACCTCGTCGGTTGTTGTTCCAACGGAATTTTCAGATGCGGACGGTTTTTGTGACTAGCATAGTTGCCTGATCGCAACAAATTTCTTCCTTCTTTACCCATTTTGTCGTGTTTACAATGGCAATGTTGCTGTATTGCAAAATAAATCTTCAGTTTTCAGTTAATGAAGTTTTGAATTGACGTTGCCAAGTCGCATATAAAATACAATTTTTACAGTTAGGTATTAGGTATAAATAATTAATTTACAAATGTTTGCTAATTTGCTAATACCTACCTATAGTTAAATACCTACTTTTCAATAAGAAGTACCTAGGTAGGTAATTAGGTACCTATTATTTTGTCGAATCTGTCCATGAAGAAATCGGACGAAATATTAGATAGCTAACTGACACCAAATTAGTAGGTAATGGATGTTAAAGTTGGAATATTTAAAAACTTCTTAATTTTTGTTCCTAGATATTAGGTAGGTGGGTACCTAGTACCTTTTTTGTTCTATTTATACATTAACGCTAAGGACCGGTTTTACAAGAGAGATTTATACTAGGTAAGTATAGTTATTCTGGGAATAAAGTTATAGGTACCAGAATTTATACCTAGCTTAAAACTAGTTGGTCTTACGATGCTTTTTTACACGGGTATAGCAATTCTTGGAGTAAGAATTGTTATACCGGTGTAAAAAAGCATCGTAAAACCAACTACCTAGTTTTATTCTAGGTATAAATTCTGCCAATTCTGGTATAACTTTATTCCCAGAATAACTATACCTAGTATAAATCTCTCTTGTAAAACCGGCCCTAAGTATCTTAAAAAGTAGGATAGCGCACCATAATTGCGGGTAAAAAATAGTTGTTAGACAGTCAATACATTTATTTAATAATTAAAAATTATTAGGATCATTTTAACCATTATTAGTTGCAAGGGCGGATCTAGGAAGCTTGTAGGGGAGGGGCCATTAAAAAAAAGTTGAAAAATAAAATAAAAACAATATTTTCATTATTTGTATTTCAGACGTTTAGAAACTTACCCTTTTTGCAGAGCGTAAATCAACAATAATAATTTACGAACTACAAGCATCAAGCAAGCAATCAATGCGTACTGCCATTGAATCGGCTGAACATTAATCGTTCGTAACTTAATGTATTTTGACAGCCAGGGCCCTCTTGGATCCGCCACTGATTAGTTGGAATTACAATATTAAATGAATCTATCGTCAAATAAACATAAATTAAAATATTGACTGGACTATGACGGTATCGTATCGTATTAACATAAAGCCGGCAACTTTAAGCTTGCACTATAAGAGAATTGTGTCAATTATATATAACTATTTATGGGCCCATACTGAATATAATAGATTTTATGTTCCTCATACCAAAAAAACCTGGGTAGGTAGGTACCTATTGAAATTTTTTTTGTAATTATATAATTTAGGTAGGCACCTATTTGGTTTTTATTCTAGCCTATTATCACGTAAGTGTCATGTTTTCAAGGGTATACCTTTGTAATATCTATGAATCATCACACGATTTGGTATGTTACGGCCCAAGGGCAACTGTCAAAGAGGGATGTGAAGAAGGGAACTGAATTGTGAATTGCTATATTATAGCGTTGTCAATCAACGATTATAGTAAAGCACCCAATAGTCGGGAGGGACCTAGATATTGGCGGTATGCAACAAAAATACGTTTAAGAAGCAGATTCTAGGTAAAATGTGTACCTATGTGATGCAAGCAATAGAGATGTCGTAACTGCCGTTTTAATAAAAACGCCCCTCAGAATTTATTACTACGTCAGATAACTGACAAAGAATATTGTGTTGCATTTCATGAGTTAAAAATCCGCCATTTTGTTAGTGAATGGTAGGTGTTAAATGCTTGAATAATTACAATTCGGATCCTATTACTGTGTAGGTCAATAATGATGATTATTTTTTTCACTTGCCAAAATCTGACATTTTGGTGGTTTTAGCTAATAGAAATACATTATTCTAGCCAATCATTCGGTATTATACTGATAAAACTGCTTCCACACCTTGTTTACATTGAAACGTCAAAATTTTACTTTGAATTTGTCAATATTGACAACTAAAAGTGCTTCCAAGTTTATTGAAAAATGAACACAAACCGATTCATTGCCATCACAGAAGAGAATAATAAAATGAAAAAATAATGCAGAATCCTTTTATATTGTTGAAAAAAATTATTTTCCCAAATAGGTACAACTCGGTCTTCAAATTGTATCACATAATTTTTCATTTTCATCACTCAAACTTGTTTATTTGAGGCAAAAACATTCAAACAAACCGAATTTAGACAAAATAAGGACAAAATACTCGTCCTAACGGACTCGTGATTTTATCAATCGGTTTGTTTTCATATTTTTGCCAATTGATGGTTTCGGCTGACGCCATTAAAATTATATTATATATAAAATTATAAACGAACTAGATATTTAAGTGTTCCTGTGGAAACCCGAGACACTCCTTAAATATATTTGTGATATTGATAAAAGTGGAAAAGTTGTGTATTTTGTTTGTTTTAGGTTGAAAACTTTATCTATTTATTGTTCTTGCCAGAACTTTATTGTACTTGCCAAATTATTATTTTTAAGTTGAACGCATGCTTTTCTAAAGTTGTTTTATCCAAGACCATGGTGTTCTTAGTCACCAAAAAATCATTTGCTCTTTTTTCAAGTACTCTGAGGATCTTTTTGTTCCGTTATAGTGGCTCATGTCTCAAAAATTTGAATTCATGAAGGGGTTTGATTACAAAAAGGGTTGGAGAACCTTTTCCCCATTCTGGCGCTTTAAAGGTACATGCAGTATCTTCAATGAACTGTTTTTCATCACGGACATAATCCAACATTTGCCATAACATTGCAAACACATGCTTGCATCTACCCAATATTGCACCCACACGATTGCATTTACCCCAGATCACTTCGCCATCTCTATTAATTAAAGCTCCGGAGGTGTAAATCGTTCTTTTCATACTTGCATGAACCTTAGTTTTAATATATGTATTCCCATTGTCATTAATGAATTAAAGCATTTTGAACTTTGTTCGCTTTGAATATTCTATATCCCAAATTATGGGGCTTAGTCATCCCTTCATTATTGTCATCTTTGAATTTCAGAATATGCTCTTCTCTAAAATTGCGTGGATATCTCGACAAATTTTTTGTCCATGACCGTTTTGGAAAACTGAAACAATTTTATTTTACTATGGTATTGCGCTGGTAACATTGTGACACTTACAAATAAAGTAGGTACACAATTATTGTGAGAAACCTTTTTTTCTAATATATATTATGTATAAACTTAATAATTTTAAAATTTACACGAAAACATAATATTCATAATACCACCATTGTCTAATATTTCTTTATATTAGACAATGATACCACAAAGATATTTAAGGTGTGCGTCTTGGTTTTTTACAGGAACTCTGAAATATCTAGTTAGCTTATAATTGAAATATGGCAACATTGACATTATTAAGTGAGTTAAAAGTAGATAGCTGTACACTAATTACAGTTTCTGATTTCCCAGTTTTCTACCTTATACCTACTTCCAGCACGTGCCGCTAGATAGCACTACAATCGATCCACCGCAAAATGGCGTCATATAAAACCATCAATTAAACAAGTTTTCGTGGAAAAGAAAAAAATATCGATAATATTTGAAGCACTCGTGGTATTACCTTTGATAAATTAACTCCAATGTTAAAATGTCATATAGTTGGAAATGTTATTGTCACTTTGACATGGATAAAAAAGGTGCATCCTTTTTTATCGGATAAAAACTTCTCTTCCTCAATATCTAGTAAGCGGACGTCACTTTTACACAATGACAATGAGTCGCAAGTGGTTACTGTATTAATAAAGATAATTATTGTTGTTGTTCATCCTGTCGTTAATTTATCTTGCCAAAAAATCGCGATATCGAGTTTTTGGGGGTAAACTGACATTTGAATATTTAAAATATAAATTTGTATGATTGTAGTTTACCAAATGACTGAAAAATTTATGAATTTATTATAATTCTGCTATAATTTTCAATAAAAAAACTTATTAAGCAATTACGTGTTGGCAAAACTGCAAAAATTGTCAATTAGTCTGTAAGATTTTCGAATTTTATAGTAGTTTACCTAACTAGTGCGGAAAGTGATAATTCTCCGCACGCTATTGCAGATGGCCGAACGACGCTTTAGGGAGTTCGGCCAGCAATCGCTTGCGGAAAAGCCACTTTACGCACGGGTTAGGTACACTATTTTTTCCACTAGCATGCAGAAAAAACCCAAAAGTTAACATAAAGAAACATTTCCTATTAAATAGATATCAACAAATTAATTATAATTATTGGACATTCATTTGATGAGGCCATTAAAAAATGATTGAAAAATAAGTTTTTTTTATGGAAAATTATAGCAGAATTATAATAAATTTATAAATTTTCCAGTCATTTGGTAAACTACAATCATACAAATATATATTTTAAATATGCAAATGTCAGTATACCCCCAAAAATTTGACAAATTTACTTTTCCGCACTAGTGCGGAAAAGTGACTCTTTCCGCACTAAAATGAGTGCAGAAAAGTGGACTTATAGTGCTTTTATTTTGAATCGGTGTGGTAATTATTTAACTTTGTTGATATAAAAACCCAGAAGATGAATCGTTTTGGTGAAGTTTCGACTGAGCAAATTATCACAAATATCGAGAAATCTATACCGCAATCTACAAAAAACACAAAAGCTTCAATCTGGAGACAATTTATGGAGTTTTGTCAAGTTTGAAAGTATGAATTGTCCGAAATAATTCCATTACACGAAGTAGCAATATATTAAAGGATTGGGCCTATAATATGAAAAAGAAAGATGGAGATGATTATAAAGAATATGTGGTTAAATCAATTTGGAATTCGACTGCGAAGATGGCACAAGAAAAATATTTCTGTCAGTACAATATTAAATTTAATCCTTTTGTCGACTTTTAAAGAACCTCGTGATGCGAGAAATAGTAAACGGAAATAATTACAAGCTATTCCAGCGAAAAGGAAGGTATGTTCTGTAGCATTGGACAAGAAAGATATACTGATGTTTT
>CAJUYG010000120.1:0-37587 GCA_910591675.1 Galerucella calmariensis
ATATATCAAATCTATGTGTATAAAATTCTATCACTCTGTGATAAAATTCAATATAAAATATTTGTTAGTGGTTTCTAAGGAAACTAAGTTGTTTATTTATTTATTTAACCGTCTAAAAATTATTAAAACTGTTTCAAAAATTTAAATAAGTATTATTAACATGAATAATAAAAGATTTGGAAATAATTCAATAAATGAAATAGAGAGTACAATTAAACAAAGTATACCGCGAAATACAATGAAGACATGAAAGTCTGCGTGGGAACAGTTTAGAATGTTTCTGGACGCACGTAATTATAGGTTAGAAAAGGATACTTCTGAACAAGTTATAGCAAAAATTCTTGAAGATTATGGTTTTAACATGAAAAAAAGAGATGGAACTGATTATACTGAAGCTAGTGTGAAAACACTTTGGAATAAGACTGCTCAAATGGTTCAGGAAAAATATTTTCTAGAATTTAACATCAAAATTGATCCATTTAAAGATATTATCTATAAATTTGCTAGATTGGCCAGGGATACAAAACGTAATAAGCTTCAGGCTGAACCTGAAACCAGAAAAAGAAGTTCTAACGCGTTTATCAAAGAAGAATTATTGGAAATGGTAGAAAGCTATTCTGAAGATAATCCTGATGGGTTACAAAAAAAGTTTTTTCATTTATGTTCGTTCGAATTAGCATGGCGTAGAAATGAAGCTGCTAATTGTGATATTAATTACTTTAAAAAAGAATATGATAATAAAGGTAATTTTACTGGCAGGGTAGAATATAATCCAATCTTTTCCAACACGACACAAGGAGGATCAAAAGCTTTATCTGGCAGTAAGTGGCTGGTAAGAAATAATGCTAACAACAATTTGGGTCGCGTTCGTTTATTTTTAAAAATTATTGAAAAAAGGGAATCCAATCCTTATCTAACAACAACAAGATTATTTTTAACAGTACATCCAAATTGGGAGAAAGGAATATGGTACAAAAATTCACCATTGGGAATTAATACAATTTCAAAGTGGACGAAAATATCGGCAGAATCAATTGGTATAGACACAAAGAAAATAAAAATAACCAATCATTCACATGGAGCTTCTGCAATATCTGCATTAGCAAAAGAAGGAGTTGGTGAACAATAAGTAATTAAGCTTACAGGACATTCTTCTGCCCATTCTTTGAAACCATATTTACAATTAAATGAAGAACACCATTTCCAACTTATAGAGAACCTTCGAGAAAATAAAAATTAAGAAAAGGAATCCTCAGTTTCTAACTTAAATTCATCACAGGTTATGATGCAAAACAATCCCCAAAATAATGCCACAACGTACAATTATAATAATTGTACTTTTTACATAAATAAGTAATTTTTCATAATGTTATTATTTTTTTGGCTTTGTATAATTGAAGTTTGCAATAAATAAAACGTTTAAACATATGATTTTTTAGTTTTTCTCTCGTGAAATAGTCATGTCGAATACCACTCAATTAAAAATTTTGTAAGGTAAAATTTTTCTCTTGTCGTATTCAAGTTTGTTGCTTTTAGGTAATTTTGCTCATGACATTTAATCCAAAACCACTCGCCTAACGGCTCGTGGTGTTGTTAAGAATGTCATTCGCAAAATTGCCAAGCAACAAACTTTCATGACAATCGAAAAATTTTGCCGACAAAATTTTCACTCTTGGTATTATATATGAAAATTTGAATCTGGCGAGTATTAAATATTATTAAACAACATATTTTAGTTCTTATTTTATTTTAGTTGCTGTATAAACTCTGCTTTACTTGAAATGCTACAAAAATCTAATAGAAAATGGACATACACAACTAAAGGAGGTCCTTTTCAGTGTATACTGACTTATATCGACTTAATTGATAGTGTGGATGGTCTTACCATTTTTACATAAATAAATAGGCCTTCCTTCATTATCACAGTCGTCTAACAATACTCTTATATTTTTGTCGATAATATTTTTAAATTTTAAAGGCCCTTCCTTGCAGTACCAGTCCTGGTAGTTCTTCATATGGTCATGAGAAGATTTTATCTTGAAAATAAAAATTACTTACTTATTACTTAGTTTTATTTTTGAATTTACCTTTTTAAAAGCTTCTTCCTCGTTAAAATTAGTTCCATATAAAAATCTTTTTAGATAATTGTCATTAGTGTCAATGTCTGCATCTGAAACAGTTGAAATGTTTTTCTTAATCTACCAACATTGTTACCATAGAAGTGGGTTGTGAATAAAGTTACTTAAATCCCTCAAGACTGCAAATAACATTTGAATTTATTGGTATTGATAAGAAATAACACCAAGTGTCAAAAACGTTACTTTGGACACGAGTTTTCTGAGGTAGGTACTAGTGGATCTAACAACGTCGACATGCTTAAGGGGAATCTATCGGCAGCGATTTGACAAAATATCGAAGTATTTTTGGCAAAGAATTTTGAAGTAATGGATGTATTGAAAATTAAGAAAAAAATATATCATGTAGTTTAAGCCCTTGTAAAGAATTAAATATGGATTTAATGGAAAAACTAATTTATAAGGGGTCTAATTTGAAGCTTTATGAATACTATATAAAAATCTCAGAATCGTCAAATTACTTATGACCGTACAATTCCTTATTGAAATTCGGTTGCTACCACTAAAATATCGGATAAAAATCCATCTCTCGCTTTTCTATCCTTCTATGACTGACATTGTCTCTCTGCTTCGGTAGTCGCGTGCCGTTCCATTGTTGATACAACGCTCGCCTGTCTCGGCGGTTTCCCAATTCAGTACTGACGAAGCTTATAGAGTAGCACGTGAACCAAAATCCGCTTGGACAGCTTGGCTACCTACATGTTGCGGAGCTTTCATATTTCTAATAAAATTTTCGTTATGTGAACTTAAACGTGAGGACGTAGGAAAACAAAAAAATATATAAAGCATAATTGTGCAAGGTCGAATTTGGTAGATGCCCCTTAACATTGAGACGCGGTTGTCTGAAGGTTTAGAGAGCGATTATTGCATGAGTGAATAGAGAGATATTCCTTGTTAAAATATGGTCCGCGGTAATTACGTTTGCGGTATTTTGACGTTTATTAAATACGCGATTCACCTCTTCACGTCTCTAACGCTAATAACGTTAGCGCTTCGCGTAATTTACGGTTACATAGCGTTGAGTGTTATTATGAATACGGCACATAATTATCCTGCGCAGTTGACAAAATAGTAAAAATATAATATAATATAATAAATAATAAAAGTATATACAGAAAAGTACAGGATATGTTACTTCCTACACAACGCAGCGCTACGTTATTAAATTACAGTGATGGCAATAGCTCTTAGTTCCAAATAAATTTTAGGCAGACCGTTATTAAAATAGCGCTACCAAAATACCGCACCGTATGCGGTACGGCAATATGGAGCTTCGGTCCAAGTTGCCAACCCAAAAAATTTCACATTTTTCTATAGTTCATTTAAAAACCAGGAGGAGCAATTTGAAAAGCCTTACTCACACCACTAAAAGTTACCAGATTAGTTACTAAAGGATGTGTTCCGTAGTCAACAGTCGTGTTCCAAATATATTAAATATACCTTGATAGCAGTCGATTTCTCCTCTGATCTGCAGTATATTTTTCAGATGTACCTACGCATTAAACAAAATGTAAGACTTTTTCCTGTTTCGTTTCTTATTCAAACATAAGAAGATTCAGATTCACATCGACAACAAACAAATTATGGTCATTGTTGATGATGGAGAATTACAGATAGTCAAGTTACTTCAATTATATTTATTACAAATTAAATTGAAAATAATATGACAATTGATAATGTTCTGGCAATAAAAATACTACAAAATAATAGCATTGCAGAGCAATATGCAGTATTAATTTAAACATTTCCAACATCTATCTTTATGTTGCCGGATTAAGTGTAATAAACCACTTTTCAAATACTTCTGAGATACCTTCTTCCTTCTTTTTAACTTCAAAAACCAATAATGTATTTTCTACCAAACCCATTCTTTTCTATATTGTTTTATATCTTCCATGGCATGTTCTTCCGATGAACTTTGACGATTTCTTCCCAAATATGTATATAACAAATAAATAGTACCTACATTTGACTCGTCAAAAGGTGACACAGATAAATTTAATTTGTTTCAAGAAAGTCTGAACGTTTCTTTGAAGCTTGCAAAATTTTGTCCAGCACAGATAACATTTTTGTTCTTCGAACGACATTTTTTATTTACTCATCACAATTTTTCAAAAGTCCTGGTACTCCACCAATATTTTCTGCACTATATAATGTTCCTCTACTTCAGTATTCCCTTAATACTCGCTAAACCGAATTTACTACTTTAAAAAAATGTAAAGTAATAATGTACCCACTGCTTCAGAATATTTTTGGTTTTTCATCCAATATTTATTTATTTATCTGTCAGAACTATCAAAAATGAAAACTATCAGCTGATGTCAATATTAAAAAGTGTTGTGTGAAACTGGGCTGAATCTGACCAATAGAGGTCTACAGAATAGCCAGCTTAAATTCAAATCACTCCTCCTGGTTTTTAAATGAGATATACCACTGGGGAAAGAAAATTTCCGGACGATTTTGTCATGTAAAGGTTCGTATTATTTATAAATATAAGCCTCGACTCTTCAAATTAGATCAAATTAGATATATATCGATATTTGTAAAAGTCATATCTGATTGGCTGAAAGTTGTGTTGGAGCACCTGATTTCACGTCAATAACGGTAGCGTTCAGAAAACATAACATATACCTAACTCAACTGTTGATTGAGCGCTCACTGAGTTACGAATGGTTGACGTATGTCTTCTGAACGATCATTTTTTGGAAAGTATAGACGATCATAGATAATCTTTAATATATGTACATCACAGATTTACAGATTATATATGTAGAATACTCACATATAAATCAAATAAATAAATACAAAACATTTTTCAATCATTTGTGAACATTTTTCGTATCTGTAATGCTGTATGCTACATAATTATACGTATAAATCAGTTCATATTCATAATCATCACTCATGCTGCAATACTTATTTATTTCACTAATACCTTTACTAAGTATAATCTTTGTTTACTAATAATAAAACCATAGACAATCTTTATAAAAATATCACAATCTGCCTCGTGTTGTGCTAACTGAGCGCAATTTAAAACCACTCAGGAAAATGGCTTCGCTCACTAATCAAAGTGCGATCACAGAACTTTCACTCAACGGTTCTGCAACAGTTGCGTTTTCTGAACGCAACCCCTCAAGATGGATAGCGTATTGGTGACATTATTGACGTGATATCAGGTGCTCCAACACAACTTTCAGCCAATCAGATATGACTTTTACAAATTTCGATATTTGCATCAAATTATCTAATTTGAAGAGTCGAGGCTCCGTTTACGGATATTTATAAATAATACGAACATTTACATGACAAAATCGTGCGGAAATTTTCTTTCCCCAGTGGTATAGAAAAATGTGAAATTTTTTGGGTTGGCAACTTGGACCCAAGTCCCCTATTGGCAATACACAATTAAAGATTATCTATGATCTTCTATACTTTCCAAAAAATGATCGTTCAGAAGACATAGGTCAACCATTCGTTACTCAGTGAGCGCTCAAACAACAGTTGAGTTAGGTATATGTTATGTTTTCTGAACGCTACCGTTATTGACGTGAAATCAGGTGCTCCAACACAACTTTCAGCCAATCAGATATGACTTTTACAAATATCGATATATATATCTAATTTGAAGAGTCGAAGCAATATCATTCTAATAATTTCGATACGAAGTAGAACGTTATTTTTGCTGTATTATGTGGGTATCGTCGTCAGAATACTACGTAATAATTCTCCAGAGCTAGGTCGTTGTGATAAGAATGATATTTACGTGTTCAATTAACCAACTAACAGCTGGAGTTTAATAATTTTTGACTTATTGAGATACTGCAACACTAATAGCAGTAGTGTAAGCTGTTAATTTTAAAAACGGATACGTTATTACGACCTCTCCTCGTATTTATTATATGTAATAATAAGTAAGTAAGTAATATTTATTCAGCTCCAAGCTAATTACAAACAACTAATTCTATTTATATACAATATACCTACAAAAGAAAATATCTTAAAACTAAAATGTCCCATCTCTAAGGAAAAAACTCACATTTTTATTGAACATGTACACATTTTTACTGTTTTTAATAACAGTTGGCAGCGAATTGTAAAGTGATTTCATGAAAAATGATTAGCTTTTTCAACATTTTGTTGGACTGACAACCAATTCAATAGAGGAGTTCAGTCTAAGGTCAGTGTGGCCAACAAAAAGTGGTTTTTCTGACAAGAATGACAGTTAATGTCTACCCCTTAAAACATAGAATTTTTGCATGTTTTTTATCATTGCGAACATCTATATTGCTTTATTAAAATAATGAATACACCCCCGAAGCGTAAATCTTGGAATTTAAAATGACTTTTTAGCGGAATACACAGCACATCGGTGGCCAAAAATTCCAGAAACTCTTGCCATGTCACCATATCATTTCTGTTATCTGTCACTAGTTATGTCAGTGGAAAAAGTAATTAGAAGAATAGAGATACAACCCACTAGAAATGAAACTAAAATTCAATCGAAAATGGACATACACAATTAAACGAATATCAACAAAAATAAATATAGGTACCTGACATTTGACATAACCAGTGACAGAATAACAGAAATTAAATGGTGACATGGCAAGAGTTCCTGGAATTTTTGGCCACCGATGTGCTGTGTATTCAGCTAAAAAGTCATTTTAAATTCCAAGATTTGCGCTTCGGGGGTGTATTCATTATTTTAATAAAGCAATATAGATGTCCGCAATGATAAAAAACATGCAAAAATCTTATGTTTTAAGGGGTAGACATTAACTGTCATTCTTGTCAGAAAAACCATTTTTTGTTGGCCACACTGACATTAGACTGAAATATTTTCAATATGATCGCGCCCACCACATTTGAGTAATATTCTCATACATTTGTTTATCGATATCTGCAGACGAGTTAGTTGTTCTTTGGAGCATGAAAGTAACAATGATGTGCAGTAATTGAAATGAGGAAGAATTATATAATTGTATACTAATCTTTTTGACCATTCAGATAACTCTCTTGCAATTCTCCCAAAAAATCCAATTTTTTTGCCTAACTTTTTACATAAATAGTCCGCATACATGTCAAAAGTCAACTGATGGTCAATAACGACACCTAAATATTTCATTGTCTTTACTCTTTCGATCTGAATATTATTTAACACGATTGTGTGCAATAAATTTAGAACAATTGTTTTTAGAACCAATAACCATATATTTGGTTTTATCAGCATTTAGTTTCAATTTAGAAGCACATAACCAATCGTACAAAAGCTGCAGCTCATTATTTAATACAGTTGTAATTTGGTCATAATCACTGCTAGCAACGGATATAAGTGTATCATCGGCAAATAAATTTACAAAACACTTTTTAAAAACATGACATAGATCATTAACATATATGATGAATAGTAATGGCCCTAGCACACTACCTTGCGGTACACCGTAACAACTTTCCACTTTACTAGAGCAAATACTAGAGCAAATGTTATTAATCCTCGTTATGTAATGACGATTTGTTAAATAGTTTTCAAGTAGTGTTATTGCCGATGATGTTATGCCATAAATTCTCAATTTATCAATAAATTGCTTCCGATTTATATTTATTTATTTATTTATTTATTGACTTTACGACTTACTTTTTAACAGATTCTTTAAACTTTCCATCGATTTTGAAAAATGTTCGCTTACTTCAATTTCAGTACCGCTATTTTCAATCATATTACTCGTTAAAATTAAGAAAACTAAACAAACGTATCACTCTGATCACTGAAATTTGTAAAATGCACTAAACAATCACAAAATAGAAAAAATATAGTATATATATAGTATTATAACAATTACAACTGATTTGGAGATTTGTTTCCAACAAGCTCAATAATAGGTGGATATTACCTATACACTTGATATGCTTGACACGCTTTGACATTGAAAACAGGTATGTTTCAACTTTTATATTTCGACTCTTACGTTATTAAAATTAATATTTAGTATTTCCATAAATAGAGATCAAACGCGAATCTGTATATACGAGGAAAGGTCATAAGTCTTATTCGGGAACGATAGTAGAAGGGTTTGAAAATAATATACACTATAATCTTAATATTTTCAATAACAAACAGCCAGTTGAAGAGGTTGTTGACACTGGTTTACAGTTACCTACCTACGTTGATTATTACAAATAACAAAGAACACACCAGCTTAACAAGAAGCGAAGCCTGACGCAATCTCTTTGATGTTTTGGTAACAAAAATGTATAACCTTGAGAGAGCGGATGTTCTATTGGGGAAAAACCGAATTTTAAATCGAATTTTTTGTTCTGGTTTCTCAACCACAGTTTTTTTCAATTTTTGCGAAAAATATTCTATATACCTATATGGTACTCAAAATAAAGAATATAATTCATCTATTTGTATGAAAATCATGTATTTATACATAGGTAATTATTAAAGACATTAATTATAGATTTACGAAGTCAAAATGATAAGCTTCGCTAGTTTTGTCCTTGTGTCAAACAACTTGCCTTGACGTATTAATACGTACTTACTTTAGTATATCCAAAAACGTTTATTGTTATCACTCACAAGTGTAATGTTTACCAATTATTATCTAGTGTATTTATTTGATCACCCCTGAGTATCGTCGAAAACCAGCATCGACTAAAAATCCACTGAAATATGTGAAATTTTCCAGAGAATCGATTGGTCAAGACAAACTGTGGGTAGGTATGGGAAAATTTAATATACCTAAACTGTGTTTGCTAACTTCCCTATCGCTTGGAACTATGGACCCAAAATCCACTTGCATAAGTAAAATTTCCCGTTGAATCGATTGCCGAAGACTAGAACGTTCTTTCTATCAAATTAGTCGAGTTATAGGCATCTTTAGTTTTGGAAAGTGGATTTTCGAAAATTTCATGACTCCATTTTGAGGAGAAAAAATGATTTTACACAAAAACAAACTGTGGCAGTCAAAAAATTACGTAAACTTGTAATGAATTGTTGTCAATGTTCAATACTCCTCTCTTGTGTTAAATCAAACACACGAGAAATGATTCAGCAACCACTTTTCATTTAACAATTGACAGAGTAAATTAACATAACCTCATTATTTCTTTGTCAAATTGTTCTGCTTACTGCACAATCTTTATGGGGTTTTATCTTTTTACATAATGTAAAGTTATTTGAAGTACAAATGACTCATTGAAATGCTATTATAAGTTAAGAAAAAATTCAATCAGTTTCTATAAATATTGTTAGAAATGGCTGAAGTAAGTAACAATCTAAAGAAAAACACATTTATAATAATACAAAAATACTACCATAGTTTTCTATCTTAGGTCAAAGTAAGCCGAGTACCACCAGCTTTACAAAGACTACTCAAATATGATGCCTATATAACCCATGAATTTCTAACTTGGCTAAACAAAATTGTTGTTATCGATTCACTTAAAACTTATTGTAAAGCATTAGAAGTAAGTTACTTTAATTGGTATGTCAAGGTTATACTATAATTCTCATTTTTAAGGTTTTTTTTATCATGTTTACATATTAACTGTATTAGTGGTTATTCTGTGTTTTAGATATCTTGTCATGGAATCCCATGGTTTGCTTTTTGGATCGCATTCACCTGGTTATTTAATAACCCCAGCCTGGTGCAATTACAAGTTAATATGCTACTTGGTAACTATTATTCAAATAATTATATTTTTCACTTTTTTTCATGCATATTTTTTTATTTCTAGGTCTATTTACCGACATAATCTTTGTAGCTGTAGCAAAGGCCTATTTTCGACGAAAAAGGCCAGCCAAAAACATCTACAATGACCCACTTGCAAACATAAGCATGGATGTATTTAGCTTTCCGTCAGGTCATGCAAGTAGATCAGTGTTTGTAGCTTACTTCTTCACCCGATTATGGCCAGTGCATTTCACTTTAGTGCCATTATTTATAGCATGGAGTGTTTCAGTGAGTCTTAGCCGGGTTTTGATGAATAGGCATTATATCATGGATGTACTTGGAGGTGCATTATTGGGTGTTTTGAATGGTTTGTTGATTGATTTACTGTGGGTGGAAGATAGTACTGCTAGATGGTTACTTAATGTTATATCAGATGAAAAATTGGATGGTGGAGAGTACCATGTTTGAGTTAATAATTTGTATTATATATATATATATTTATTAAACATAATTTAAATGAATACTGGTTTTTTTATGATGCATTTATGAAAAGCGGCGCGACAAAGATTTGGGAATATTAAACCAAATTTCTAATAGTACACATATATTTTGCTAAAAAAATAAATACATTAGTAAATAAGAGAATATTGCACAAATTTTAAATAAAATTACAAAACAATTTAAATATACAGACATTTAGTAGTTATTTAGTAATAAAAACAATTACATACAGTATATAAATAACAAAAATGAGTTGAAAAAATTAAAGCTGCCATATGTTTTTCTCAAGTTTTTATTTATCAAAATGCAGTGCTGAAATAAAAAGTAGGTAAACAATATAAAAATCGCACTCTTCAATATCCAGACATTGAAAATAGTAAACATTTTATTTTTAAATTTTCGGTTTTTGAGTTATGTGGTATTGACGATGTTGTCAGATCTGTTTTTCCGGAAATATATACTATAAATATTACCATAAGATCAGCTATATCACAAAACCTTCAAATACCAGCATTTAAAAAAAATATTTGTCAAGAAATTGATTATTAAAATAAAATAAATAATAAACGAAATCCAAAAAGGAATGAATGATGATTTCATATTATTTTCTGTAACAAGGCAAAGCACCCAAATATATTTTTAATCATTTGGTTTCGGAGGTAACTATTGAAATTATTTCCATAAGAATATAATTCCATATTCTTACTGACAATCATTCCAAGAGCCGGTTTTATAAAGTGAAGTGAATTGCTGTTGTTGTTTATGTAGTAAAACACAAACTCGCTGTTCATTAAAGGTTAATTCTCAACTGCACATAATAAAACCGACCCAAAAGATTCTTCAATACTATCTTAATTTTCTTAAAGTACAAGTTAGATGAAATTTGTTTTATATGATGACTATAGTCATTACAGTTTTTTTTAGAGTGTTCGAATCCACTGTTTTTATTTATATTAATTATTTCGACCTATATGTCTTTAAAAGTTTCAGTTTTATAGGAGGTAACACTTGTTTCCAAGTTGCTTTTTTGGTAGTGATATACAGGGTGTTTTTAAATTAGTACAAATATTTAAAAAAGAGACCTAAAAGAAAGAAATTTCCTCTGGAATTAGTTTGAAAGCACCCTGTATATTCAATATAAATACCAACAGCAGTGCAAAGATGTAACCTTGATAACTGATCGACATGGAGCAACATATCTGCAATACATTGCAAGACGTCTCAACAGAAGGCATGCGCAGTTATCGTTTTTGTGCAATCGGGGATTACGGTGCCCAAGTTGCCAACCCAAAAAATTTCATATATTTTTCGACCACTGGGGAAGGGAAATTGTTCGTAAACGGTTTTCAAATTGGATAACTTGATGCATATCGTTATTTGTAAAGATCATGTCTGAAAGTAGTGTTGGAGCATTTCATGCCAATCTCTTATCCAATGACGATATTGATACTGTTAGATTTTGAAGTAAAAGCAGGAGCACCAACATAAATTTCAACCAAACGGACTTGATCGTTACAAATATTGATATTTGGATGCAAATACCTGTTTTGAAGTAACGATACTCAGTTTACATATATTTATAAACAACGCGAACCTACACATGAATAATTTCTTCTGAAATTTCCCTTCCACAAACTTTTTGGGTTGGCAACATGGACCAGTGTCCCCCATTCTAGGGAGAAATCTAGTTACTTTTCAGTTACCAACCTACTTAATGTCCCTAATCTAATGATGTATATTATTTTTATATAAAAGTTGTAGACAAAGAGAAACTTCATATTCAATATTATTTTCGGGGTATAAGTTGAGATGATATTGCAACAATTTCTTGCAAATGATATTGCTCCATGTTAAGTATAGTGTTTTCAACATTAAAATTGTTTAAAATCCACTTTTATGATAAATACTACATACTTAAAATCTACCAGTGCATCACGAAAGCTGGGTAAAGTAGAAATATAACAAAATGAGAGGTAATTTGACACAATTAAGATTGTCAAATTTTATCGAAATGAAATTTAAAAAAATGCCCCTCTATCCCTACTTTATTTACTATAAACTGACATTAATCTTTGTGTTAGTCAATTTATTCCACAATAATACTTTATATTTGTAACAGATATACAGTAATGCACAAAATATGGGCCATTTTTAAACGAATTTGAAGGGGGGTCTTTAACCATAAAAACTTACTAATACCTATAGAAAAAAAACTAGAATCACACGGAAAATTTTATTTTATAAAATTCACCATAGCTTATTATGATAAAATTTCAAATCAAAATATCCCTGTTCAGTTAAATGGCTAGGCGTCTTTCTAGGAGACGGTCCGTTTTCATCACCGCATAAGAAATTTTCGGTAGTACCCTTAACCCTACTTTTTTCCACTTGCCCCAAGTCCAATCGTCCCAGCCCCATTTCTAAGGAATCTAGAACGTCTTCTACTGGACTCGGGTCGTTGCCCAAATCTTCTAGTTCCTTTTCTTCGATTTGTTCGTCTTCTTTTTTGATATGTTCCCCAGGTTGAATGATTAATGAACGAGGACGTTCCAATTTTTGTGTAGTTTGTTGTTTGATAACGTCGTCGACATTTTGTACATCACTGGAATATTTTTTGTTTATATAACTAAGGCATACTTTAAGTTTATTGAGATGCTATTTGTGCCCTGGGGAAAAAATAAAAATATAAAGTGAATAAAATTAAAAATTAAATCATAAAAATAAACGGGAGTAGAAATTAAAAAACTAAATTATAAATTTGATATTCTGTCAGAAGTAAAATGTTTATTAAGCCGGATCCTCTACTACTTGATGGACCTAACCTTACTTAATCTTAGAATTGGTGCAATAAGGTACGAAATAAATAACTAAAACCATCTAAAAAAACAAATAAATAGATAAAAACAGATACAAAAAAAGTTAGAGCAATAAATAGCACATAACCTCAATTTGAATACATAAAAAAATATCTAAAATAATACTTTACACTTTACCTTTAAATCGGGGTAACTAGGAGAAGGGAATTTATCTAGGAACGTTGTCGGATAAAGGACATTCGAGACCTAAATTAAAATTTTATTTCAATATTAATTTTCGATATTTTCAAGTATTACGACTCACTCATTTATTTGAGGCGGATATCCATAAACAAGCTCACATTCGGAAGGTTGTATTAACCTAAAAAATTCGAAAAAAAACCATTTTTTTCCACTCTTAACAAACATAATAGAGGAGTTCAGTCTAAGGTCAGTGTGGCCAACAAAAAGTGTTTTCTTCTGTCAAGAATGACAGCTAAGCTCTACCATTCAAAACATAAGATTTTTGCTTGTTTTTTATCATTGCGAACATCTATATATATTGCTTTATTAAAATAATGAATATACCCCCGAAGCGTATATCTTGAAATTTAAAATGACTTTTTAGCTTAATACTGAACATATCGGTGGCCAATAACTCTAGGAACTTTTGGCAAGTCACCATTTCATTTCTGTTATCTGTCACTAGTTATGTCAGATGTCAGTGGAAAAAGTAAATAGAAGAATAGAGATACAACTAAAGTAGAGTTTAAACAAATAAAATAAGAAATAAATTAAATTAATATCAGAAATAAGAGCAGACAAAATAGGTTTATAGAGATCACTAGAATAAAATAAGAAATAAGAATGAACCAATCAAATCGCAGATTTTTTGACAATGACTTTTGTGCAAGTTGCAAGTTTGGAAAATTTCGTTCTAAGTGAGTACAGTACATAACCTCAACCTCGCTATTTAGTTGTTATTTCATTTATATTTTTCAAAATTTTTAATTTCCTATTAGAATCATTATAGAAAATTTATAAAGTTTTATTAATGTGAAAAATAAAAAGTAATTGGGTATAAAAACTATACAAACTAATGACCAAATCAAAAATTTTCATTAGATTTTAGGTTAGAAAACTAGAACTTGTCAAGTGTCAATACGGAAAAGATTGGGGAGTGGATTTTGGTCATGCGCAATATCATTTTTTAAGCGAAAAAGATAAAAGTTGGCCATCTCTTATTCTTATTCCTTATTTTAGCTTATTTCCTCTATAAACGCTGTCATTGAAATGCATCAAGTGAATATTCAAATTTTATTTTATTTTGTTGTAATTACAACAATAATAATAATTTGAAAGGGTTGCTATTTGATTCTAACCTAACCTAACTCCATCAATCAGCAAGTATGTGTACGAGATTTGAATAAGTGTAACTTTTAACTTTATATACGTAATCAAAGTATGTTAATGTTATGAAATTAATAATTTATATATGTCTGTCAATAATTGTCAATAAAAGTTTTATAGTGAATATTTCACTAGAGTAAATTGATAACTGACAAAATTTGAAGGTTTTAAACTGGCAATTTTTTGTCTTGTCGCGGCAATTTTTTGACGTTTAATATATCAAATCTATGTGTAAAAAGAAAAAAAAAAAAGAAAAATTTTTGATTGTCTAGTTGTCAAATTTTTTCTGTTGTGTCAGGGATAAAAATTAATTTCTACTCATTTTTTC
The DNA here is from genome assembly GCA_910591675.1 of Galerucella calmariensis. Lineage (NCBI taxonomy): Eukaryota > Metazoa > Arthropoda > Insecta > Coleoptera > Chrysomelidae > Galerucella > Galerucella calmariensis. Next base: position 14,849 of record CAJUYG010000120.1, read on the forward strand.
TTGACAACGGTAGCTGGAACGCTACCGAAACGTTGAAATAAAGAATTTAAAAATATTGTGGTTTAATTTCCCAAGAAATTAAAAAAAGAATGAATAATATACCACAAGGAACATACAGAAGATATCTATCACTCTGTGATAAAAATCAATATAAAATATTTGTTAGTGGTTTCTAAGGAAACTAAGTTGTTTATTTATTTATTTAACTGTCTAAAAATTATTAAAACTGTTTCAAAAATTTAAATAAGTGTTGTTGCTTTCGTTTATTTGGGCTTCAAGCACTTGTGCGTGACGCCTCGGTCGTCACGACTTTTCAGCAAATCGAACATTTCTAGTTAGTTGTATCTCTATTCTTCTAATTACTTTTCCACTGACATCTGACATAACTAGTGACAGAATAACAGAAATGAAATGGTGACATGCCAAAAGTTCCTATTGGCCCACCGATATGTTGAGTATTCAGCTAAAAAGTCATTTTAAATTTCAAGATATACGCTTCGGGGGTATATTCATAATTTCAATAAAGCAATATAGATGTTCGCAATGATAAAAAACATGCAAAAATCTTGTTTTGAATCATAGACCTTAACTGCAATTCTTGTCAGAAAAAGACACATTTTGTTGGCCACACTGACCCTTGACTGAACTCCTCTATTGATGGTTTTAAAAGCAACCATTTTGCGAGGGATAATATCGTATCGCGATCTATCGGTGCGAGCCTAAACTAGAAAAGTAACAATGCCAAATTTAAGTCAATTTTTGGCAAATAACAGAACACCTATCACGTGGAATTTTGAAAGTGGGGAATATTTTCTATTGCTTGAGATAACTTTAAACCAATTTAGATGACAGATCGCACCACGATAAGATTACCCGGCAAAATAATCCCCATTACAACCGTCCCACGAACACGTTCTTACTTGTTGTAGTATCGTTTTGCTTTTGCTTTCGTACGTACAGCAGACTGCTGATCCGAAGATTCGGTCTTAAATAATTCGGCAGCAGATGGCACTCTACGCTTAGGAACTTCTTTTTCTGATTCTTGATTTTGTTGTTTTATAATATAATCACCTGCTTGATTAACTGTATAGGATTGATCGGCATGTCCTAAATAATTTTTTAAATATATTTCCAACTAGACCAATATTATCCACTAAAACCCCTCACGACATGATGAAATGATAAACTGAAGCCTTGAGGAGCTACATCTCCGAGACTTGAGTAGAAGAAAGGGGAAGAATAGATCCATTAGATCAAAAAAAGAAGATTTCTAACATTAGCATGATAAAAAAGGAATCAGTCATTACCTACTAAGTTTGAATGATGCTGCGCATTATCACCTCGATTCATATTACCAACAGGGCCAGTTTTAACTGGTTCCACTGGTTGAATCTCATTCGAACCAGAAATCTGTGGATTTTGATGGATCTGTGGATTTTGATGGATCTGTGGAAGACTTGGAGTATTTTGCTGCATCTGATAAGCTTGATACTCTGGTTGTTGGAAACTTGGTTGCAGTGGATTCGTTTGCTGGAAATTCTGCTGTCTCATTGGAGGTACATTTTGATACGCTAAGTTTGGTTGTTGAAAGTAAGGTTGACTGGAGATTGGACGTTGGACATTATGTGGATTTTCTTGTTGAACATCGGATATAAACTCTTGTTGATGAGGATTTTCTTGAGATAAGTTTTGAATTTGATTGAGCTGTTGATTGTTGGCGTCCGAATTTAAAACCTGCTGAGCTGGCATGGGAATATTAGGCTGTTGATATTCTTCTGCTGAATTTTGTCGATTCATTTGATTTTGAGTATTTTGCTGAATTAAATGTTGTGGCTGATGGTAATTTGATGCTGTGTGGCTCGATTCGTTTTGTACGTTTTGCACGTTAGTAATTTGTTGATCTTGGAAATTTGACAGATGATCTTGATAATTTTGTTGTGTCGAATTTTCAGCAGAATTTGCGTTATAAGGAGAATTTTGTTCGTGGCCGGGAGGAAGGGTGTAATTCGGTTGGGAATTATTTGGTGTAAGATCAGTCTGCAAATATCCAAAAGTTATTTGTAGTCAATCGAAATGAAAATATACATTGCAAAGGCTTAGCTTGGATAAATCTTCCAAATGAAGTCTTTTTAGACAAAAAAAAATGATTGAAACTATTGAATACTCAAAAATCTTCGATTGGAAAACTTATCCCAACCTTTTTGCCTACTTTTATGTTTGTATTTATTAACCTTCGACGAAACAGGTTTCGCGTGCTGATGTCTAACAGGTCCAACAGGTTTTGAAGGCATTGTCTGAGAATATATTTGTGGTTTGAAATCTCCAGCCTCAGCATTTTGGGCTTGTTGATAATGCATCTGATATTGCGGATTGATCATCTGCTTGGGTTCACCAGCTCCCATAACATGGATATCACCTTCTTTTTCCGTGCCTTGCACAGTCTGGGGTGGGTTTTCGAAATGTTGCATAGCAGGTGCAGGGGTCCGAACTCGAGGTATAGATTGATCTGCATACGGTGCTGATGGGATGTATTGGTTAGCGTTCAGATTAGGAGCAGTGTGAGTGACATGGGGCATTTGAAAACCTTGAACCGAAGGATTTTGTCCGGCAATAGTTGGGTAAACAGCAGATTGAGTCATATGTAGATGATTAGGTGGCAAAAATTGTTGCTGATTTGCTTGTTCAGGTATCTAAAAATTACTTTCTATATTTTCGTTCATTTTTTTATGACCTATACTCACCCTTGGACTTTGAGAATATGAACTTAAAGGTTCTTGACGTTTGACATTTTCTACGTGACCGGCATGTAAACCACTAGAAACTACACCTTCTTGGTGTTGTTGCTGCTGTCTAATTAGTTTCGATTTGGACTCCGGTTTGGGTTCAGGTAGATCCATACCGTTACTTAATTTCAACTTGGAGGTAGTAATTACACCTCTATTATCTCCAGGTACCCAATTTTCGGAACCGGGTTGTTGATATTGATAACCGGTCATTTTGACAGGCTGATGGGCATACATTTGGCCTATATTTGTTGGATATTCTACGTTTGTACTTAGTTGTCCCGTCAATTGATATGGCTGACCAAGTATATTCAACTGAGAACCGTGTCTAGTCGTATTCATCTGAGATGGTTGGGCGGGCATATTCATCTGGGATGGTTGGGCGGATGTAATCCTTTGAGAAGGTTGGACGAGCATATTCATATGAGACGGTTGAGCATGTGTCATGAACTGAGAAGGTTGGGCGGGTACATTCATATGCGATGGTTGGGCAGATGTAATCCTCTGAGAAGGTTGAGCGGGCATATTCATATGAGACTGTTGAGCGGGCATATTCATCTGAGATGGTTGGATGGGCATATTCGTATGAGAAGGTTGAGCGGGCATATTCATATGCGAAGGTTGGGCGTGCATATTCATCTGTGATTGTTGAACGGGCATATTCATCTGAGATTGTTGAACAGGAATATTCATCTGAGATTGTTGGGTAAGCACATTCATCTGAGAACCTTGCCTCGTTGCATTAAGTTGAGAATTTTGCTCAGCTGTAAAATGCGGATACTGCCCGAATGGGTTGGTTTGAGGATTCTGCCAATAAGTTGGTTGGTGTGAAAGATCACTAGGCATTGAATAACTTTGATTCTGGTAATTTACGTGCTGTAGTGCAGGATCGCCGTAAGGTTGATTATTAATCGCATAGCTTTGAAGAGAAGGATCCTGCTGCCAATTTTGAGTTTGATAATTTCCGTAATACGTATTCGGAGTGCTTTTGGTCTCGTGGGTATTAGTTTGAGGACTGGGAAATAAAAGGATGCCAATCGATATGGGAGAATAAATTTAAAAGGATCTGGTATATTTACCTAAAGTTTCCGTCCTGATAGTTGATACCAGGCATTGACTGAACGCTGACATGTGAAAAGTGTAAAGTATATTTGAAAAGAAACTTTGTAACTATATAAACTTGTTTAAATAATTTTCATAGATAAACTTGGACTCCAAAATTGTATTTGAAAAAAAAAGAGAATTCATCGCAAACGTGGTTTGAGCGACACCAGCGGTTGGTTCCAAAAGTGTTTCTTTCGGTGTCCAAGTAACGATCTAAGTGAACAAAAATAGATGAGGATTTACATAAATAATATAAGGTGTCATCTAGATTCAAGAAATCTATAAACCAGAGCCGCTTAATATGTGCTACCATCCGGTACATGGAGTCCAAATTTATCTGTTGAAGAGTTTTGAAAAAACTCACCCAGTTGGTTCTTGTCTTTGCTCGATTGAAGGTGATTGATTATGGATTATCTGTAGAAAAACAAAAAACATTTAGGAATGGACATTGAGAAGGTTAAAATAGGAAAAAACAGCTGATTTTTGTCCTATAATCCAATAACTTCTATACAGTGCTATTCAAAAGTCCCCTCCCCCCCTCGTATCTTTTGAACGGCTACACTTACATTAATACAATATCTATTATATTTATTATAATAAAAATAGAATGAAAATTAATATATCGACTTCGGTAGCTGGCCACGTGTAGGTGTGCTATTAGACTTTTTATATATAGCTGTGATAATCCACCAAAGCAAATTGAAATAGTAAAATTTGAAGTCAACATTTCTTCATCATCACTGTCAAAATTAATAATAAGTAGAGGCACATTCTGTCTATCGAATACTACTTCTCTATCCCACCAATCTTGTATAATTTTTTTTAGTGTGCTCTACTGTCTGACCAAATATCAGGAGTTACTTTTTCCATGCACCTAATGCTTGTTCTGTTGAAGAACCATCAGTTCCCACATGATCTCTATAAAATTTTTCAACTATGCCCCAAATATGTTCAATTGGGTTGAACATACAGTGGTAAGGGAAGTCTGAGGACTTTGTGGCCATATATTTTAGATAATATGTCAGCTTCCTATACTGTTGGTGGTTTATTCCTACAAAAATGTATATATTTAAACAAAATAAGTTATCTCAGTATTACCATAATATATTGAACAATGTTCATATCAAGTTACAGTTTAACTAAATTCAATAATTGGGTTTTGAAGAAAGTATTTACGAAAGGAATATAATTTTGTATCAACCAGTTCTGTATATCAGCCTTTTTAGTAGGTAGCTGTGGTTGGTACTTTATTGATCACTGTATTGTGATAACTTGCATTATCCATTACAATTGTGGCAGGTTCTTCCAAGTTCACTAAAAGTTTTTTTAAAGTTTTCAAGGTTATGTATTCATCTGAAAAAATATTGTGTTAGATAATTGTGAATAAAATAAAACAGTGAATTCAATATACTCACTGTTTCCATACATTTCGTATATAACATTTCAGAAAGCATTTTGATCAAAGTTATCAATTTCAACAGTAGGTTTTATGCGTTGTCTCTTTTGAGGTGGGCTTTTAGGCTGTTCACCTCTGATATTCTTGGCGGCAATACGATTAACAGTGGTAACGCTGAGTTGTAAAGCTTCTGCAACTCTCTACAATGTAATTACTTCAATTTATGAAATAATAATATATCAAGTTTAATTAACCTAACCTATCATTAAAAACATTCAACCATTTACATTTAAATATGTAAGAATAATATTGATAATAATGAATACAAATAGCGAATACTATTACTTACGTTTCTTACAGCAATAAGCGGCATTCTCGTTCAAAATAGTTCAACAAAGATGTTACCATCTCTTAACATTTACTGTTTCTGCTTCGGCATTTCATTGACTACACACTGCAGATTTGTCTAAATAATTAGTAATGAAAATAACTGTTTTTTTAATCTTAAAGAAGCAATGAATTTAAAAGCACCAAAAAAACTTGTAAACATTAGGCGATGATCGAATGTCAATAAACGTCAAAACATGCTGGGGAATTTTAGCAGTTGATCTGACAACGGCTTGAAGCTTGAAGTTTTGCCAACCCGTTAGCTGTAAATTGCCCTGGCTGTTAAGGATAAGTTGTATTTACGGTTGGTAAATTAATATTTATTCTGATAAGCAGGAAAGTAACTAGAAATGACGTCATCGTCTTTTTATCGTAAATATACCATATCTTAATAATTGGTGAATCTAGAAAGAATATCCATGAAGCGGAACGTTTATTTAATGAGAGATACACAGACCGCCCTATCTCGAGAACTTAATTATTTGAAGGAGCTTCTTCACAAGTTTGAAGCAATAGGTAGTGTTCAAGATGCCAAACGATCTGGTCGACTAACATTTAGTGATGATAAAAAAATTGATATAGTTGCTGAAATGGTAGTAAACCCTACTTCCTCTTCCTCTTCAACTAAAATTGCGTCTATCTGTGAAGTAAGTAAAAGTACAGTACAAAGAGTGTTGGCTAAAAATAAATTTCATCCATACAAGTTAAAAATGGTGCACCACCTTTCGGATGACGACCCCGACAGAAGTCTCGAATTCTGTGAACGTATGACAAATAAAATTAGTCAAAACCCACATTACACAAAAACAATTTGTTTTAGTGACGAAAGTACTTTTTTGGAAATGTGAATACACAAAATGTAAGGTATTGGAGTGACACAAATCCTCACACCTTTCGTGAACAACATACCCAATTTCCAGAAAAAGTCAATGTTTGGGCAGGTATTTTGGGAAGCCACATAGTTGGTCTTGTTTTCCTAAATTCAAAGTTAAGCGGTGAAGTGTATCTGGAGATGTTACAAAATGCAATTGAGCCGTTAATTCTTGAAATTCTGGAAGATAATCCAGATGAATTCGGCCATCTGGAAATAAAATTTCAACAAGATGGTGATCCTGCACATTATTATGGTGCAGTAAGACGTTACCTGGATGAAGAATATCGAGGTAGATGTATCAGCCGGTTAGGTCCTATAGAATGGTCACCTCGGTCACCAAATCTGACACCATTAGATTTTTTTATATGGGGGTACTTGAAATCCAAGGTTTATACTACGGCACTAGATAGCATTGGTGTTTTGAAAGAAAGAATTTTGTAGAATGCAATGCAATTTCAGCTGACACATTCGAACGAGTACGACAATAGTTTACTAATAGGATGTATTACTGTCAGGAAGTAGACGGAGCACATTTCGAACACTTGCTATAAGAATCCATTGTTGATATTTGATTAATTAAATTTAAAAAGATAATTTCAATAATTTGGTATCTATTTAATTTATCCGTCAAAATTAGTTTAAGCCCAAACAAAATTAATATGGCTATGTAGCAAAAGTCAATGCCTTTTAAACGAGATATCACTTGTCATAAGATCCTATTTAAAATTATTGCCCAGAGTGGCACTGTGATGTCATCTATTACTATTACGTCACCTGTTACCATTCGTAGAGAAGTTTACAACACTTTATTCTCACCCTCCAAATATTATTAATGTAAGTGTAGCCGTTCAAAAGATACGAGGGAGAGGGTACTTTTGAATAGCACTGTATATTGTTATTGATAGCATAAAATGAATGTTAATGATTAGCTACTTTGATTAATAAAATGAGTGAAAATGAAATACCTGTCCCATACTGCAAGGTGGTCTAGGAGCACCATACCTTCCCATCGGCGTTTGGAAGTATTGCAAGCCGTTAGCCGAATTCTTCTTGTTGTCTGCTACGCTATAATTAGTGGATGAATGGTTAAAATAAATTGAAAGAAAGAAAAAGTGAGTTTTTCATAGAATTAATTAAGTAATCCCATAATGAGATGACATTGATTTGTTTATTAAAGATCAAATTACTGTTACTTATTGAAATGAATTATTTATTAATAGAATTAGTAGAAAATTAAGTACATTGGAAGAATATTATTGTGCAAGCAATTTTGTTAAATTGGTATATACCATAATTTATTGGGACATTCTGTGTAATTAAAAGTAGCCATGCAAACTACTAAAGTAACAAAACTTTTGAATCTATCACAGTTTCGTTATAAACTTTCTACTCGTTGTTCGTGACTCACCCTGTACATTCTTTTTAGTTAGTTAGCTTCAAATATAGCCACAACGTTCATTTATTGGTATTATTTAAAATGAATATTGAAAAATGCAGCTCGTAAATAATTAATCAACTTTTAAAATATTCCTTGAATAAGGAGCTCAAAACAATTGCACAGTATAGGCACAGATTATAAAGAGAACAGATAAACAGTACCACGTGGTCTGAACGCTTTGCTTATTGTCTTACCACCAGACTAGTTTGTGACGTCACGTGGACATGTCCTATACTTTTATAAATGTGGAAACTTCGGTAAAGGGAGCTACACAAAATACCTTTTAGCTCTTTTTCATTTTGTGAGAAACAAATGAAGCTAAAGTATCCCCTCGAATATACAATAAAATATTTATTATTTGTAAGCCAGTTAAATTATACCCCGATAAGAAAAAGAAAAGAAGAGATATTCCTGTCTTTTCTTCTTTCCATGAATGACAGCTACAAATGAAGGTAAAGTATCCCCTCGAATATACAATAAAATATTTCTTATTTGTAAGCCAGGTAAATTATCCCCTGTTTAAGAAAAAGAAAAGAAGAGACACCCATGTCATTCCTTCTTTCCGTGAATCACAGCAACAAATGGAGGTAAAGTATCCCCTCGAATATACAATAACATATTTCTTCTTTGTAAGCCAGGTAAATTATCCCCTGTTTAAGGAAAAAAGGAGATATTCCTCTCTTTTCTTCTTTCCGTGAATCACAGCAACAAACGAAGGTAAAGTATCCCTTATAATTCAAGTTTATTTTGTCGATATATAAACTGCTCGCCAAATTTATACTGAAAATAGAATTTACAATAATTATTTTCGTCTAAATTCGTGAAATATCATAAAAAAATTATTTATAAATTATTTTGTAGATTTTCTACTTTCTCCGTATACTATAAATATTAAAAAAAATGGAAAAATGTTTTTTAAATTAATATATTAATTAATATATCGATGACTAAGACTTGTTTATGTCGATTAGCGTGACTAATGAATAAATTTTAAATCTCGCTTTCAGTATCGAATTAACTTATTTTATAAAATTCATTCTGTATTTAATTATTTCCCAAAAACATATGGTACCTAGCTTTGTTATTTTCTATATTTTTTCAATGTATTTTCCTCTCTTTATTTCCCTATTTCTACTACTACTACTATTAATAATGAATGAATACATTGTTTTTGAAATATTTTGGATCTTTTAAAAATAATTTGTATACAAAAATTTGACCATTTCAAAATGTATCAACAATTTGAGTACCTGCTAATTTTGAAATAGTTTAAAGCATTCACCAATAGAATAGGTTATATATTTTCCAAATATTTTTAATTATTGTTTAGTTGGGTACTTATTTCATAAAATTTATTCTGTATTTAAGTAAGTACTTATTTTCCAAAAACATATGGTGACTTTGTTATTTCCTATATTTTTTCAATGTATTATCCTCCCTTTATTTCCCACTACTACTACTACTACTACTACTACTACTACTAATAATGAATAAATACAGTGTTTTTAAAATATTTTGTATCTTTTGGAAATAATTTTTATACAAAAAGTTTAACTGATTAAAAATGTATCAACAAATTGAGTACCTCTTAATTTAGAAATAGTTTAGAAAATTCATCAATATAGTAAGTTATATTATATGATACTGCATGTAAATAAATGCTTACTGCTAATAATTTATATATAAGAACTTGGAATATTGTTAAGAATTATTTAGAATTTAAAACAGTTTGCAAACTCAATTTTCAAAAGACATGAGTAAGCTATATTGTTCTCCATATATTCCAAATTATTATTAGGTACTTCTTTAAATCCCTTCTGCCAGAAGACATAGGTAAGTTCATATTTTGGTGAAAATATTATTGAAAATGTATAGGTACATGTAAATATTTTGTTGATATTTGATATAACATTTTGAAAACCGTGACTTTAAATTTATTTGTTCATGTTTGTACATTTAAATCCTACACTTTGCCAGACAAAAGGTAAACTGCTGGATGGTTGCAGCCAGACGAGTACATCCTATAATAAGCCGGTGGGGAATATTTTCTGTCGGTTGTCGACGTTTTGACCGATTGATTATATTTTCTACTGGCTGGGGTCATCTTCCAGCCACGGGGGACAAATTTCCATCTACGAGGGGTAACTTTAAGCCCCAAGCAATGTCGTTCCTCATTTTTCTAAATATTCTCCTCCCTTTCTTTCACGAGTTGCTTATTTTTTCAAAAAACATAGGTATGCTTTGTCACTCCTCATTTTTCTATATATTGTCCTCCCTTTCTTTTATGAATTGGTTATTTTTTCAAAAGACATAGGTAAGCTATGTCGCTCCTCATTTTTCTAAATATTGTCCTCCCTTTCTTTTATGAATTAGTTATATTTTCAAAAGACATAGGTAAGCTATGTCGCTCCTCATTTTTCTAAATATTGTCCTCCATTTTTCTCAAGAGTTGGTTATTTTTTCAAAAGATATAGGTAAGAATGTCAATCCTTATTTTTCTAAATACTGTTCTCCATTTCTTTCACGAGTTGGTTATTTTTTCAATAGACATAGGTAAGCTATGTCGCTCCTCATTTTTCTAAATATTTTCCTCCCTTTTTTTTTACGAGTTGGTTATTTTTTCAAAATACATAGGTAAGCTATGCCGTTCCTCATTTTTCTAAATATTATCCTGCATTTCTTTCACAAGCTGGTTCTTTTTTCAACAGACATTCCTAGACTTTTTTATTTTACCCGTTAAGTACGTCACATGTTCAAACTGAGTGGTTTGCGATTGACTTTTTCCTGCACGGATGCACGTAGTACCACACTGTGGTATAGTGCTCGTTCCTAGGTTGTCGGTAAGCCTCGTTTCCAAAGCGAGCAGTCAACCGGATAGGGCGAGTGCGCTTAAGTGTTTTCCGTTTGTCGAATGGGTATGGAATGGGATGACAAGCTGGGGAAATAGTTGCCCAGTATGGGCTATCAAAATATCGTAGAAGCCAAATCAGTTACATGTAAAATGGATACTTTATTTTCATACTTTTGTTTTACGAGTAGGTTATTTTTCCAAAAGACATAGGTAAGCTATGTTCCTCTTCATTTTTCTAAATATTGTCCTCCATTTCATTTTAGAGTTGGTTATTATTTCAAAAGACATAGGTAAGCTATGTCGCTCCTCATTTTTCTGAATATTGTCGTCCCTTTCTTCCATAAGTTGGTTATTTTTTAAAAAGACATAGGTAAGCTATGTCGCTCCTCATTTTTCTAACTATTGTCCTCCATTTCTTTCAAGAGTTGGTTATTTTTTTGAAAGACATAGATAAGCTATGTCGCTCCTCATTTTTCTAAATACTGTCCTCCATTTCTTCCAAGAGTTGGTTATTTTTTCAAAAGACATAGGTAAGCTATGTCCTTCTCATTTTTCTAAATATTATCCTGCCTTTCCTTCCCAATCTGGTTTTTTTTTCAACAGACATTGGTAATGGCCATTTTTTCCAGGAATTACTTTTCAGCACACTAACATTTTCTTACAGGCTTCATAGATTTCGTCGAATTTTGAAAGAATTTTTTAATTTTGTTTGATTTTCTGTTTCAGAAATTTTTTTAGGGATAGATCTCTCAATTATAATAAAACTTATAAGCCTTATATTATTTGGTAAAGTATCCTTTGCATGTTTATTCTCTCAACTGCATGAGTTTAGTATTTGCATGCTCAAGCTTGAGTGTAGCAGGGATTGGTGAAGTAGTGGTGATATTTGTAATTCATGTTTAATGTTTTCGGTCAAAATATTGAAATAAATGTTAGTACCTAGATGTTAATATTTTGTTGTTATTCGATATACAATTGTTTAAAATTTATTTGTACCTGTTTGTATATTTTTAATACTGCACTTTGCTAGTAAAGACAAAACTTCTGGCAGGGTGCAGCCGGTAGAAAACATCCTGTAAGCCGGTGGGGAATATTTTCTGTCGGTTGTAGACTTTTTGACCGATTGATTATATTTTCTACTGGCTGGGGCTATCTTCCAACCATGGAGGACAAGCATATCCATCCACGAGGAGCAACTGCCAGCCACAATTACTTATATTTGTTTATGCTTTGTCTTTGTATACTCTGATACCTTCAGTATTTACATAGAATATATAATTGTACCTTTTTCAACAATTTCCTAATAAATTAACAAAAAAGTGGTGGAAATACATGTCGATCACTCTGTACTTACTATAAACAAGTCAGGAAGACAGCAGATGACACAAATGTTTTTAATGTTAATGTCACAGTTAATGTATTGGTCATTTTTAGAATTTAAATAAATATTTTCATCTAAATTGTAAGAGTCAACAGTGCAATTTGGTAACAAATTCAGAAAATATTTTAAACTGGCAACATCGCAGCCATACCGAGTTAAAGGTCCAAGGTCATTGACGGTGGAGTTGAAAATCGTTTGATGTTTTACCGGGATTCGTATCTGTTCTCTTTATAATCTGTAGTATAGGAACGAACCTATACTATACAGAATATATTCTGTAATCTTTGCCTATACTGTGATAATTGTTTCGAATTTACTGTACCTATATCGATGTCAACAAAAACTATTAGTATATAGTATATATATAGTATAGACAGTGTGCTGTGGTAGCCTTAGCACATAGTACACCATTGTACTCTGTGGTCTTAGTTCCTTGCTATTGGCTTATTAGGTTGCACTGACTGTCAAAAAACGTTGGTTTTTCAAACGCGAGTGAAGTGTTGCTTACGGTGGTTGGAAATATTATGTAAAATCTTCTAGAAGAATGGTAAGTAAAATGACTAATTTGTAACTTATTATATTATTGAATACTATAATTATAAAATTAAATGTTTTTTAATTGTATTGAAACAGTAGTTGGGTAGGTATGTAACAAATGAAATGATAAAAAATATCTCGATTCCTACCGATGTAAATAGCTTTGGAAACGGTAACAAAACTTCTACATACAAATATCGGATTGTTTTACGTTTAACAAAATATGAGAAACAGAAAAATACAAAAAATTCGATATTTTTTGAGATACGAAACAAAATAAGTGGATCTATTTGACTACGCGGAGTAATTATGTTGTTATGCTGAATGGCAGAAACATTCCTGCCAGTATACCAACCAAATTTTAATGAAATATAAATCGGATGAGAGAAACTTATTTACCGAGGTATATTGCATAACTGTTTAATTTCTTTGTTATCATTTTTGTTGGACATTGCCATATTAATTAAAAGATCAACTTGGTTGAAAACACAAACATAACCTTAAAATTATACCTAATTGAACTTATCTATACAATAAACTTTACTTATTCTAGTTTTGTTTTTTCAGGATTGAGATTCTTCTATCATTGTCATCAAAGTGGTAAGTTTTTCTGAACAAAAACTTAAAATACATTGTGTCTGAACAAGTTTGCATGAAATATTAAAGATCGACTAGCCTTCACACATTACCTATTGCCAATGTTTTAGTCGCAATGTACATCAATTATCATTTCGGAAGGGTGTATTTAAACTATTTTATGAAAAACTTTAGACCAAATGCTTTAATTTTTCGTAATTCATAGATAGGTGGATTTTTAAAACATAACTAGGTAGGTACAATGGAATTGTTTGACAGTTTAATAAGTAACTTGATTAGACGATTTTAATTTATTGGATTTGTGGTGTAGTCGAATGTTTATAATATATTCCTCCAAAACATTTACATGTAAAATTCTCACTGATTATTATTATTATTAAATTTGGCATCATGTAAGGATGATAGTCTCGTCTTAAATACGTTGGGGACAACCAAAATGTAAACAAGGCTATTATTCTACGAGTGTCTTTAAATAGGTCATTGGTTTTTTCATTCGTAGGTAGGTATACGAGTTATTTGTGACAATATTGAAAGCTTTAATTTTTTATCAAGACTAGAAATTTGTCTCAACAATTTTACGTTTAAAAAACAAGTTAATTTAAAAACTCACCTCCTAGCTTCGTCTACTTCTGGCGCATGAGGGACTGTTTCTTTGCTTGGAAAAAATCCATCATATACCACATAATTGTTCATCTGTTTCACTGGTGCATTTAACGAATAATGTTTATTGAAAAACGATAATAATTTCTCGCTCGGCCTATCGATCGCCATTTGTACAGGTTCGATTTTTTCTTTCTATAAATATGATAGGAATTTTTTAAATCAACCAAAAAATTTTTTTTTTTCAAGTTCACCTACCTGTAGCATGTGTTCAAATAGTTTTTTACCCAATCCATTACGCTGTCGCGATTCGTGTATATAAAAGTCCAGCAAACACGGAGGGGAGACTTGATAATGTATCCCATCTCTATCGAATACGTACAGACTTTTATTTCCTGTTTTTAACATACCCGTAATTGCTCCCTTTGACCTAAAAAAAGCATTGGTTAATAAGATAAAGAAAAGTATACTTTGGCAAGTTTATCTGAAGCCGTGAAAGGAATGCAGTCGAAAACATTCGATATTGCCACGTTCAACTATGAACAAGCTAATGTGCTAAGTATGTAGTGATAATAATTAGAAAAGGGACTTTTTATTAAACAATATTATCAATATGATTAAACGTTAATTCTTTAATGTGCTTGTTTCCTTAGTTTTTTTTCCTCCGAATTACATAATTGGTGATTTTTTATCGAAATGCCTGACCAGCTGACTTCTTATTGGCAAGCGCGTGCGTGTGTTTTTCCCTCCCACTTCCCCAATTGACTGATATTGATTTATCCAGTGGCGTTGGTATTGTCAGTGACTGTTGTATATTCAGTTATACTTGGTAAAATAGGTACCGTACGCCAATACCTCCATGTTTCCTCGCCTCTTAGTCCCGTTTCAGATGGACGCGTATGGTACGCGCGCGTAGTAAAGGTTACGCGTACGTGTACGCGTGGTTTTCCTTTCACAGGGGGCATTGATGCCAACTTGGGGGGCTTCCCCTAAATTTAGGGAGAAAAAATATATTCAGGGAGTTTTTTAGGGGAACTAATTTTTTGGAGGTATTTTTAGGGATAAAATTTTAATTGTGTTTTTTAATTGCACTACTCTCCATACTACATACTTGTATTCAATAGAAGTTTATAAAAAAATTTGAATTGATCAAATGATACTACTGTCATTGATGGTTACTAGATGGTGCTGAATTAGCATAATGACGTTTAATGATATTTTATTAGTAGTATTTATTAGTTATTTTTAATGTATTATTTATTTAAAAATAAGGGGTTTTGATTAGGGTATAAGAGAGATAAATTTCTGATAGTTGGCATCACTGACATGGGGCGTACAGTCGTTGGCAGACAGTATTAACAAAAGAAATATGCAAGGAGAAACATCTAGCGCTGTTGCCATTGCTGCATATTACATTTGCAAAAAAAGTCAAAAAAGAGAAGGATATGGGTACACCCTGTTGATTGATAAATTACTATTGTTCCTATATCATCCCAGGATTTTTGCTGTAAGTCCCGATGTTTATATTCTTCGTTCGAACTATCCCATAAATTGGGTCTCTGTTCAACTTCGCTAATAACTATTTCAGTATCTATAAACCTATTATCATTAGCCATTTTCTGTTCACAACATAAATATTGGTTGGAATTGGCAACAATGAGAAGCACTCTCAACTACATACACTCGTTTACGCGTCGTACAGAAGCGGGTAAACATACAACACGACTCCTTCAACTGCGCATGACTCAAGACTTTGCCAAATAGTAGGATAACAATATTGAAATAAATATGTCAATATCAGAAATATAAAACTAAAAAAAAACAAGAAAACCCAGGCCCAAACCCGGTTGATCAAAGTGTAACTATGTATAGAAATATCAGAAAATAAGAAATAAAAAACTAAAAAAAAAACAAAAAACCCAGCACCTAACCGGGTTTCGAACCTACGACCTCTGAATTGTAAGCTCATTACCCTACCAACTGCGCTAATCGGCTCACATTCAGTGACATCGAATAGAAGGTTAAAGGATGCTTGAACGCATGCGCACCTCAACTACTAAATTTGACGTTGTGGGTGAAGCCGTGTTGTATGTTTACCCGCTCCTCGTCGTACCATCTGAAAACAACAACTAAACGACGAGCAAGCTGCGCCTCGCGTTCCTACGCTGAGCCGTCGCCTGGCGTATGATTTGAAGCGCACTCACGGTCATCCGCTCTACGCGTCCATTTGAAAACCTACATTTAATTTATGATATCTGACCTCACTTGTATGGTACGCGTCCATCTGAAACGGGACTTACCGATGCCCCGTAGCTTCAGTTAAACTTGCCAAACTATATACGTAGCAAATTCGACATCTCGTAATCGATTTTTCATTTTTAAACGACTTACCCGTTACCATTTGGATCGACCAAAACATATAATTTGTGCTCAGAATTTCTGAGTCTGTCAGCTGTCGTAATAGGTTTACTCAAGCCTTGAGCTGCGGCAGAAGCTTCACCCATCCGGTTCACTATATCGGACACTTTGCTAACCACATCTCTGAAACAATAATTTCAATTAAAATATATCAAATTAGAAAAAAGGAAATGGAATATCTATAATAGTATGTCTCTTCTCGATCCCTGCTACTTCCACTACTCCTCTGCTTTCCGACGCTCGGTCATTTTTGGCAGTGCGAAAATTTACGTTTTGTTGCACTACATTTCAAAAACGTTTCAAAATTTAAAATCTGACTATCGAGACGTTGCAAATTATTGCCATAGACCGTTGTCCACCTATCGGTTTTATAAGAACTAAAGGAAGCTAACTGTAATTTTAAAGGGAAACTGTAACTTTTGTTGGACAGGTTTATTCGAGGGGTAAACCACTGAAGAAAATAGTGTACAAGTTGAACATTATTAGTTAGATTTGAAAGATACAACCAACCAACCCCATTTAACTTGGAAGTGCAATTCAATGTCCTTCGTGGCACAAAGTAAGGGAAGTAGTTGTTGCTTCTTGGTTAACGGTATTTTTTCTTTGATTTTCAAATAAAACCAGACTTAACAATAATCTAGTTTTTTTTGTTTACTAATTAGCCTAATTTTTTTGTAAAAACAGACATGTCCATTGAGCTATTGATATTTTCAGTACTTTTTACGGTCCATAATGAATGTTTTGATTTCCAAACCAAATCCAATGTTTAAATTTACAGTTCATGATTGCTTTTTGTTGAAGAATAATAAAAAAAAGCTGGGATAATTAAATTTCAATTCTGGATTACATAGCATGCTGCTAAATAACGGGTTGGGAAATGAGGTTTATTTGAAAATATCTTGAAAAAGTGGAAAACAATCGTTAACCCACAAAATGTAGCGTGCAAGTACGAACTGATCTGTAATCTATATAAATCGTCAGTTTTACAGTGGAAGTTATATTTGGAATTGCGTGAATTTGCGTACTAGGCTAGAGCTAGTTTTCGTCAATTTCATAAATATTTATAAAAAATTGATTGAGATATACAGGGTGTCCCAAATAAGAGTGACTGATTTTAAACATAAATGCCCAGCTTATTCATTGGTTTTCACTAGTTTCACAAGTTTATCAAAGAGATTTTTTCAGGCTTGGCTGGCATTTCATCTCATCAACACAGGGTGTTTTACCCTTTTTGTTGTGTTGTGTTAGAAGGTCAGTTATTTGCAATTATTTGTAAGCTATGAGGTTCTCTCAGCAAAAACGTGTTGGAATATATATCAGTTTCACTACTTTTGAAAGTATTAGTGGATGCTCGAAATAGAAGGAGACCTCGGAATGACAGCTGTAACATTTTTGGCGCATGCGATTTCATGGTTCTTACCATAGACATAGACATTATATTATATTTCTCTATGATTTTCACTAAAAATATAATGTAATTATAATTTATAGTTGAAAGTAGACCAACTTCTTAATGTAATAGTGTAATTGAAATTCAATAATGTGGTTGCATGAACATCATATAGGAAACTATAGTAATTAACTTTTTCTAATGTAAATGTAGTTATAATATAATGAAAATGTAATGTGATGACCTTGAATTGTATTACAAATTTTATGCAGGTTAATTTTAATCAACTATATTAATTTGAATTACATTTGAAAAGCATTATTCCACAATATTCGAATTTATAATGAAGTTTTATGCACGCCATTGGGCGGCTTTTTTCTTCAAAGGGATTAAAAATATGGGTCATCACATCACATTAACAATAGTTACACTATACAACTGAAATATTTGATATTTGATGACTGTATTTATAGGTTTTAGATAATGCAGAACTTTTTATAATATGAAGAATAACTTTTTTTTCTAAAATTAATAATAAAAAAGTTTTCCATATGATTCCAACTTAAGGCGGATTCATGCAACGTTCATTATCATTACATTTTCATTATATTATAACTACATTTACATTAGAAAAAGTTAATTACTATAGTTTCCTATATGATGTTCATGCAACCACATTATTAAATTTCAATTACACTATTGCATTAAGAAGTTGGTCTACTTTCAACTATACATTATAATTACATTATATTTTTAGTGAAAACCATAGAGAAATATAATATAATGTCTATGTCTATGGTGAAACTGCTGAAAACCATGAAATCGCATGCGCCAAAAATGTTAGAGCTGTCATTACAAGGTCTCCTTCTATTTCGAGCAGCCACTAATACTTTCAAAAGTAGTGAAACTGATATATTCCAACACGTTTTTGCTGAGAGAACCTCATAACTTCCAAATAATTGCAAATAACTGACCTTCTAGCACAACCACAAACGATTCAAATAATATGACGTTTATCAATTGCCAGTCTTGTCAGTTCATAATTAATTCGTTGCATGAACTGGTTTGATTAGGCAGTGATAATGTAATTTAAGTGAAGTTATAATGTAATGAAAATGTAATTATAATTCACGTTGCATGAATCGGCCTTTAGGGGGACATATTGTATAAATACCTATATTTTTTTTCCTAATAAGATATGTAGGTATGGCCAAGGCCAATTATTTAAAGGATATTCAATATTTTATTAATTAAAATATGTCTAAGTTTCGCATACAAGTGATAATAAAAAAATATATTATTGCTTATTACAAAAAATATAACTTTTGGTCAATGGTTAATAAATAATCATCATTCATAACCTAGAAGTTACTAAAATGACAGAAAGACGTCGTAAACATTATTAAACATACCGGGTGGTGAATGGTCGGACGCACCATAGGAAATCCAATGGAAAATCATAAACTTTTAAATTCCTGCTTCCCAAATCATTTTAGGTGAAAACTCAATAGGAACTTTTCTTTAAAGAATTAAATACTGCATCAGATGAGACTATTAAAAATATTTTTCAGCTTTTGGTAGTTGAAAAAATTAACCAATTTATTTACCATTCTTGTACAGCATCAAGACAGCAATGATATGTCAGGATGACGTTACCTTTAAAAGCTATTATCAAGATTGTCATTCTATTATTCAATTAGTGACAACAATAAACGTAAAAAATGTCGTACACCGTTTCAGAACGAGTAGAAATTGTAAAAATGTTTTATTCCGGCAATAGTACCGCCCGATTCCAAGCCATACTACAATTGGAAGAATAATCAAAAAATTTGAAAACACTGGCACGTTGCTTCCTTTAAGCAAGTGTAACAAAAATGACCAAAACATACAAATAAATGTGTTTGAAAATGAAAATACCACAAATGTATTATCTGCAGTTATTGAAAATCCCAGAATAAGTTCTCGAGAAATCGCACAGCAGTTCGACATGCATAATTCAACTGCATTAAAAATATTAAAAAAGAATAACTTCCATTCTTATAAAGTTCAATGTCATCAAGAGTTGCTTGAGGGAGATTATGAGAGAAGAGCAGAGTTTTGTTATGAGATGCTGGAGAGGGCGAATGCAGACCGACAATTTTTAAAAAGTGTTTGTTTTACAGACGAGTGTACGTTTACGTTAAACAATGAACCCAACGTGCAAAACTGTAGAATTTGGTCAACTAAAAGGCCTGAAATTGTTGTGGAAACTCGTACTCAATATCACCAAAAAATCAATGTTTGGGCAGGAATACTGGGGCATCATCTTATTGGACCTTTTTTCTACGAGGAAAATCTAGACTCAGGAAGGTTTTTGGATTTGCTTCAACAAGAAATTTTACCAGCACTCGCAGAAGTAGCTCCCGAAGAAGAAGAAATTTGGTTTCAAATGGACGGTTGTCCTGCTCACAACAGCCGTGAAGTGAAAGAATTTGTCAATAATTGTTTTAATAACTGTGTGATAGGACCAAATTGTCTTATTAAATGGCCCCCAAGATCTGGAGATCTTGCCCCAAATGACTTTTATCTCTGGGGAGATGTAAAATCCAAAATTTACGGCACGGTAAGGTTTCCAGATTTAGAGGCATTAAAGACAGGCATCCGAGAAGAATGTGCAAAAATAACGCCTCGCATTCTAGCAAATGTTCGACGAGAGTTTTATGATAGATTAGGATATTGTTTAGCCCAAAACGGTGGTTTATTTGAGCATTTATTGTAATTTATTTAGCGTTTGTATTTATTTAACAATAAATAACTTTGTTTTCTATTTTTTTGACTATTTGAATGATTTGACATCTAAATATTTTAGTCATTTTGACATTTTATTGCTGTCTTGATGCTGTACAAGAATGGTAAATAAATTGGTCAATTTTTTCAACTACCAAAAGCTGAAAAATATTTTTAATAGTCTCATCTGATGCAGTATTTAATTCTTTAAAGAAAAGTTCCTATTGAGTTTTCACCTAAAATGATTTGGGAAGCAGGAATTTAAGAGTTTATGATTTTCCATTGGATTTCCTATGGTGCGTCCGACCATTCACCACCCGGTATATAGGAAGTCAACTATATATTTAAATTAATTATTTTTATTTAATCTAAGCTCTGAATATTCTTATTTTTAATATAAAAAAACTACATTTATAGTAAATCGATTATTTGACATTGCTTTGACGTTTATTGTCACTGCCCTAGGACACTTAGTCAGATCTAATTATTAATCATTATAGGTTATGGTAGTGAGTAATGATATAAAAAATAAATAAGTACTTATATGTTATAATAAAACATATAATTGTGTTATCGACTGTATGTGGTGCATAAATAATAACAATATTATTTCTAAACTAACCGTAAAGCTCTCCTATCTCCAGTGTAACCAGGTGGAATGAGGCTGTGATTTAGCTCCACTATCGGTGACTTGAAAATCTCGTTGACGTTATACTGAAACTCCATTTTAATCTAATAACAAACAGTTTTACCAAACACAAAGTATATCTTCGATAATATTCCACACCGTTTCTTAAAACCAAAAGAAAATAGCACTACTTTTGATGAACAATTTTGAATAATGAACACTTTTTTTAGTAACTGTTTGACATTGATGTTATATTTTTGTTTTTACCGAGCAGAGGTGACTGTGTGTGTAGGCTCCAGTAAGCGTGACGGAAACCCGTTAGATTTCAAGTTATCTTGAAAAATAATTATTTCTAGTCTCTTTACTTTACCGATTTTTGCTGGTGATTGTGTGTCTGTGTGTACCTCGGTGCTTGTGAAGGTTGCAGTTGGAGTTTCCTATGAATGAAGTGCGGCTGCTCTTCTACAACCCAGTGGCGTAGGCGAGATTAATTACCTCTATTTAAAAGATATTCAGATGATTATGAATATTATTTAATCTTGATGTGATTTAAGACTGATTAGTATAGTCATTGTCTCTCGCTATGCTCTCTTTCAATCGTTCAATCAATTAGTATAAGAGTGATAAGCTAGCTCCTAGCTACAAAAGTGAATCTGCGACAATTGCCTTAGCTGGCAACTGCGCACGAAGATGTCCGTTTGTTACAGTCGCCTTACGAGTTACGGCCCGACCATTCTAGTATACAGAGGGTGGTTGAAGTCTTGTATTGAAATTTGTTGGTAAAAGATGTGAGATATATGTGATGATATAATATTCTTTCGTATTCTATATTCAAAATTCATTGACTAACGATACGAGGATCGAAAAAATTGGAAAATAAGAATTTTCAAAAAAAAATACAACATTCTTTTTATTGCTGTGAAGCCATATATCGATGTCTCGCGTTCAAATTTCACACAGAGGTTGATAATATGATAGTCTTTGGTATTCCATATTCAAAATTCGCTGACAAACGATACGAGGGTCGGAAAAATTGAAAAGTAAGAATTTTCAAAAAAAACTATAACAATTTTTTTATTGCTGTGAAGCCATATATCGATGTCTCGCGTTTAAATTTCACACAAAGGTTGATAATATAATAGTTTTTCGTATTTCATATTCATAATTCGCTGACAAACGATACGAGGGTCGATATAATTGAAAAATAAGAATTCTCCAAAAAAACTACAACATTCTTTTTATTGCTGTGAAGCCATATATCGATGTCTCGCGTTCATTTTTCACACAGAGGTTGATAATATGATAGTCTTTCGTATTCCATATTCAAAATTCAATTACAAACGATACGAGGGTCGGAAAAATTGAAAAGTAAGAATTTTCAAAAAAAACTAACAATCTTTTTATTGCTGTGAAGCCATATATCGATGTCTCGCGTTTAAATGTCACACAAAGGTTGATAATATAATAGTCTTTCGTATTCCATATTCAAAATTCGCTGACAAACGATACGAGGGTCGAAAAATTGAAAAGTAAGAATTTTCAAAAAAAAACTACAACATTCTTTTTATTGCTGTGAAGCCATATATCGA